>JANIJI010000018.1:722500-725000 GCA_024500535.1 Leptonema lineaticorne
TTGATTTTTTTTCCTATGTTGTTAGGATTGTCTATAACATTTGCCATGCGTCTGTTTATCAAAAGGTTTAATTATCTCCGAATTACACGTGTTTTTACAACTCTTAGTTTCTTCATTACGATAATGCATCGTGTTATACTGCATTGGTTCATCGCGATTTTTTTTGCCAAAAACTCCACCACCGTATTCGTCCGACTTGATTTCGTGCGATTTCTGGCTATTCAGCAAATTCAAAAGACCAATTCAAGTACGCCGTTTTAACACGATTGAGGAAATAAAAACTGAATCGACGAATGTTTTGAAGGTTATACCGAAAAAATAAAGAATTTACATTTTATGAACAAATTCACCTTACTTTTCGATCACACGATTAGACTTGAAATTTGTAACAACAATTATATATAAAATATGAAAGGATATGAGGTCTTAGATGATAATAAAAATTAAAAAATAAATAAATAAATAAAAAGGAAGACAAGGGTCGTGACACGGGGGTCATTTTCGTGCGTGCAAACGAGCTCACGACGGGACACCATTGTTTTCTAATCGAGGATGTGTTGTTGTGCGTACTTGCCCACGCACTCATGTTTAACAACAATGCCGAACGAAAGAGTCAAAGCGATGTCTGAAAAAAGAAAAATAATAATAATAAAAAAAACACGCGTATAATGTGACCGGAATCGAGCGTTCTAAGCTCGAATGTTTGTCGCCATTTTGCTGCATTGGGATAGGTAAAATAATAATAATAATAAGATAAGGTTTAATTGTCATAAAATACCGATAAATCTTTATTTATATATTACTTATAAATATATATATATATATATATATATATATATATATATAAAATAAAATATATAAGTATTAAAATTGTACAATAATATTGATGAGGTCAATTGAAATCATTATTAAAATAATAATATTTTTTTTTTATTAATAAAAGTTAAAAATGTCGATTGATTTCGTAATTTTTTGATTATTATAATTTTTGTTAAATATTATTATTATATAAAAGTAAATGTTTATTTATAATATAATAAAAACAAGTATTAAAATGTGTGTCTTTAGAATAAATTTTAATATAAAAAATACGTATTTTTAATATTAAATGCTGTAAATATTTTTTAGTGAAAACATTTAAAAAATATTAATAAAACTATTATATCAATAATAATCTACTGAAATAAATTATTTATTTATTTTTTAAATAATGGAATTTTCATTATTTGATATTAAAATATTTACTATATATCATAAAAACATAATCATCAAATATCTGAAATTTTTATATCGTTTTATTTTTAATATTATAAATTCAATAATTTAACAGACCCATTTTATGATTATACTTTTTTTTTTATAATCCATTTCGCGTCTTCGAATAGAATTTGCATAGTTTTTTTTTAAACGTCGATCATTTCCTTCATTTTCCATATATTATTATTATTATATATATATATTTTTTTTAATTCGAGAAAACTTTATGTAAATTATTATACATACACACACACAATGAGTGCGTCCAATCGATCGTACGATAAATTTAATTCGCCGCATGTATGCAAGATTATAAAGGCGAGTTCGCATAAGGATGAATAATGTAATAACGTGAATATATTTGACCTTTATTAATTCACTAGTGACTAACACTTTGCATACATTTTCTCAAAAGGTAGACCAGTGTAAAAATTGTGCAAAAGTGTACGACGACAAATTATTATTGACCGGGTTCTACTCCGAAACGGGGCAGATGTGTCAACTATTATTATTTTATATTATTTATTTTATTTTATTTTTTTCATAATAACAACAATAATAATCGTAAGCGCCGCACGCGAATAGACCTCGAACTAGGTATAATAAATATAATGTCATAATGAACGATAATTAAAATTATAAGCGAGTAATTAAATTCAATTCTATAATCGCCCGTGCAATTATGATAAATTATTATTTTTATAATTCGATGAAAATGCGCCGTATTATCACAATCTATCGCACGTCAATATAAATAATATCGTCGTTTCATAGTCGAATTATTATTAAATATTTTTTATAAACGATATATAATTTTAATTATTACGTGTTAAATTAAATTAATTAAATTTTAATTTTCTTGTTGAATTCTAGGAATATATAAATAAAGATTCGCGAAAGCCAGTAGTTCCGCTAATGTGCAATAATTTTAATTGCATATATATATATATATATATATATATATATATATATATATATATATATATATATATATATATATATATATATATATATATATAATTTAAATGCGAAACAGTAATTATCGACAATTATAGATGCGAGTAACGTTTAATTTTGTAATATAATAAATGCTTTTGCGAAATTTTCACATTTGAGTTACGATATTATTGAAATCGATGTGTGTAATTATTTATATTTATTTTATAAAATAATCATTGAACGTTGCATAAATATTAGAAAAATACGTTAATTTTATAAAATTATAACGATTAATGATTTACTC
>JANIJI010000018.1:727500-1022500 GCA_024500535.1 Leptonema lineaticorne
TATATTATACTATATATATATATATGATAGATATAATTTATATCCAGCTCCCTGAATTTAAAGAAATAAATCAAATAGGAATCCATGCAGATCGTATAAAATTATATATATATATATATATATATATATATATATATATATATATATATATATATATATATATATAAATTAACACACGTTTTTGCGATTGAATACGACGATAGTTCAGCTAATTAATGTATAATAATAATAAAAAAAAAATAATTAAAAAGTTTAAGAAGCTCCCAACGAATTCATAGCTCGGTAACGTCACCGTACTAAAACCTAGACACGGTGAGTGGGGGTGTATAGGTGGTCAAAAGTGGCCGAAAGGGGATGATGTGGTTTTGAACCGCGAAACTTTACCGGACGGTAATTACCGCCGGTCACGCCAGCCGGTTACTGCTAATACCCGAAGCCGATCTAATTTTCACTACGTGGACCGAATACGCAGATTGTTCCGTTATCACGGGCAAAGATCACTATTTCTTGAGTTCAGATTTTTTTTTTCAAACACCACCCACCCCTCTGTTTACCCACTGTGAGGGTTTCGCTTCCCTTTTTTTGAATTAGTGCGCGTCGATTCTTTAGGGTGAATATAACACGAAAACGACACTATAGAAACTATTCAAAATGATCATACGCACATAAAACGTATATAAAATAAAAATAATACATTAAAATATATACATATATATTTTTTTTAATGATATAAAATTCGAATTGATTGAGAAACACTCGATACATATATCGAAATATTAATGTAAATAATTATACGGCACATTTATCATACGAATCACTAATTGCAAATGTAACAATTCGTATTAATCGTTTCAAAATACACGTGTAATACGTTGTACTGTTTTACATATAAATAATATAATATTAATACATTTAAATTATTAAAATATTGCTATGATACGAATTTGTAAACGCTCTAGATATAGGAGTCGCATGTAAATATTTGGACAGCGCTGATTTCGTATAATTTGGTGAATTAGCATAAAAAATCGATCATATATATATATATTTTTTTTTATCACTATATAACTTTATATAATGAAAAAAAAGGCTTAATCGATTCATCTTTTGCGATATTAATAAAATTCGATCGGTAATTTAGAATAATCGGGCGAGTTTTGAGAATCGCTCGTCGAATGCTAATTACACTACGAAAACGGCGTTGGCGAATCGAATATTTCAAATATAATAATTAATTAAGAGTAATTTTAAACTTTTGCCGCATGTTAATATGTTAAATGCATATACGATTAATTAATTAATTTTTTTATATATATTTTTTTCAAAATTATGATTCTATTAATAATAAAACAATTAGTAAAAAAGATTTTTTTTCGACACACAAATACAAATATGTTTTTATTTTATCAATTTGATTATAAAAATGTATGAATTATTTGATTATTTAATATAAACAGAAAAAGATCAAAATAATTGCATTCTTCGCAAAAGTATTTTTGAAAAAAAAAATTTTTTTTCCAAAACTAAATAAAAAAATACAATTATTGGCAATATTTTTAACAAAATATTTATATTTTTTTTTGTAGAAAATATATATTTATTTATCGATATAAATATTTTGTAACGTAAATTATATGCGAAAAATATTATTATTTAAATATTTTATAGTATTCTGTTATATTAAAAGGAAAATCTATTTATTGTTCTTATTTTTATATTCATTATTTTTTATTATTTATTCATTAATCTCAAGTTGATGAAATTATAAAATAAACTCGATTACTTTATTACTTGACGTTTTCTTAATTGTATTTTTAATACTAATTGTGAATATATATATATATATATATATATATATATATATATATATATATATATATATATATATATATATATTACATTTAAAGATAATTAATTCGTGTTTATTACATAAATTTGATAAGTAGTTAATTTAAACAAACATCAACCGTTTTATTATGCTTATTTTTATTATAATTGTATAATTTAACAATATATTTTTGATTATTATACAATATTATGACGTACATCTGTAATTAAATATAATGCGAATTAAAAAAAAACATATATTTTTTTAATAACGTTTATTATAAAATTTTATACGGCATTTTAAATCGTATTATGATCTTTTTTTTTTCATAAATATAATTTTAGTCATTTTCATTATTTATTAACACCGTCGGACATACTTGAATATTTAAATACTACAAAGGGTTGCATTTTCCCTTTTCGAATCTATGAAACCCATCCGCCTTTTCATAATAAAGTTTCTCCTCCCCCTTTTCCCCCCTTATTTTGTGCCCTATTAGTTTGCGTCGGTTACGTTGAACCCGTCGTTATAAACACACCGATATGTGATTTTTAATTCAAAAATAAAAATGTATAAAAATCTACAATATATATATATATATATATATATATATATATATATATATATATATATATATAATATTAAATAAAAATTAATATTATAATGATAAAAATATACGAAATGGACCGTGAATGTTTTAATTGAGCGTCGTAGTTTTTATTGCTTGCCGTCGTTAAACGAATTCGCCGAACGACTAAATATATATATATATATATATATATATATATATATATATATATATATGTGTGTGTGTGTGTGTGTGTGTGTGTGTGTGTGTGTGTGTGTGTGTGTGTGTAATTTTCGCTCTGAGGAAAATTGAAAAATGCGTCGTAAAACGAATAATAATAAAATAAATATTACACGTGTTCGTTGTATATTTGACGTTGCTTACAAATTCTATTTAGTTTGTATAAATAACTATTCAACTATTGAGTTTTCATCTTTTATAATTCAAATGACTAAATATATATATATATATATATATATATATATATATATATATATATATATATATATATATATATATATTCTAATAAAATGAACTTAATTTTCTATAGTATTCATTTTTATTATCGATCAAAAATTAACAATTTCAAAATATTAATTGCATTAAATTATCAATTGAAAATAGTCATCGTCGATACGATAACTATTTTTCATATTTTACGATGGTATTTTTTTATATATAAATGTTTCATCGATACATATCTTTTTTTTTGCAAAAAAATGTATTTTTACGCATTTGCAGTTAAATGGACCACAGTTTTTATTTAATTTATAAATATAATAATTCAATATATTACATAATACAAAAGAATTTTTATTAAATTAAAAATAAAATATATATTTAAACAATCGTGATTTTTAAATATATTTTCACCTTGGTTTATTTTTCGGATTTCTCTTTTATTCGTGTATTATTTTAATTTCTAATTACATACATACGTGTAATGTATTATTGAAATAATTCATTTTCGATTATACTGGTTCAAATTTAAAAATATATTATTTTTATTAAATTAATACATATAATATATATTACGTTGTTCTAAACAAACTTATGTTATATATATATATATATATATATATATATATATATGTGTGTGTGTGTATATGTATATATTACACATACACACACACGTGTGTATGTGTAAATTAAATTTAGCCTGCGCGGATCCAATTAAAACTAAAGTATATGATAAATTTAAGCGATATAGGAATTGAACTCGTGATCTATTGCCAACAAATAAACGAATGAATAAACGCGTCTATGCTATATGTCATTATCTATTAATACTTTTATATTATTATTATTATTATTATTAATACAAAATAAAATTCGCATTTTCTTTATCATCATCTTCAAAGTCGTCGTTGTTTATTTTTTTTTTAATAATTTATATTAAATGTTAGTAATTCCGGTTAATTAGAACTAGTATTTGAAGTGTTTGTTTTTATATATATGTATGTATATATTTTTTTTTTTCATCATCGTAGGCGTCCGCTTATTAATTTGCTTATACAACGCTCAAAAATTAATCATAACCCGGTCGTACACGCTGTTTTACGTTTATTAAATATTAACAAAAAAAAAAAAAAAAAAATTTTTTTCTTTGACGAGGGATTTGTTGAGTTTTCTGTAACATTCGAGCATTTGTCTTAATTATGTGTTCTATGTTTTGGAACGGTGAAGTGAAAAAAAAATATGTATATATTATATTTATACAGACCTATAATATAATATAATAATGTGCGCGAGATGAAAATAATTTGTATTTTTTTTACAAAATTTTAAAAGCGAATGTTTGTCTGCGTAAAGCATTGAAAATGTATATAAAAATATTTTTTTCATCAAATAATACTTATCTAATGGTACATTAAATTTTAACTTTAATACTTTTATATATTATATAATATGTGTATATTTTTCAATAATTTTAAAACATTTAATTCAAATAGATTTTTATGTCTTTTCCTCTAAAGATTTATATATATATATATATATATATATATATATATATATATATATATATATATATATATATATATATATATATATATATATATATATAGTTAGTTGTATTTAGATAGATAAATGTAGATAATGTGACTATATTTTTAATGTTTTGTTAAAAATATTGAGCTCATATCTACTCATAAAATATACACTTAATATATATAGTATTTTTTTAAGAATATATATATTGCATAGCTGAATGGAAAAAAATATGTAATATCGATATAATTAAAGGTGAGTATTAATATAAATATGTTTAATGTGTTACATTTATTCATATCGCTATAAAGAAAAAAAAATTTTTACGTCATTTTCACGCACGTGAAATATAATAAAGTGTACGCGGAAAAGTTTTCGCGAGTTTAACGAAAACTTTTCGCGCGGCGCATGATCGCGACGTGCGCCTACCGCGAGAGCGTTTCTCCGAATCGGCACGGGAAAAGCGCGTTCGGGAAAATCGCATCGTTTTCTCGCGCTTGCTCCTTTTACGATCGGCGGCATCCTTTTGCACTCTGACGGACGCCACTGCGGCGTATCGTCCGCCTCGTGCCGCCGTCGTGGGCGGGGACAACGGCGGTGGGGGACGACGGCGGACCAATCGCCGACGAGACAACGCCATCCCAGAACTTTTTTACGCGAAACGCCGCGTCGCCATTGGTTAAAATCGGCTTCCGGGGGCGTAGATGGGCGTTAACATTAACCGGTTCGACCGCTTCTTCTCCTTCGGCTCGTTCAGTCCGCGTCGAAGTTTGGTTGCGAACGGTTCTTACCCACGCGTCACGTAGTAATTTTCACGCATTTTTTTTTTTAAATCGAAAAAAAAATATAATACATACATACATAAATATACGCTAGCGTACGTCGCATAAGAATAATAATATTGTAGAATGTCGTCGTATTCGGGGCGCGTCGTTACGTATCGGATATGTTTATAACGTCGATCGTAATAAAACGTCTACGATGAGGCATCGGCGCGTCAGAACGTCGGCGATATTTAACGCATCGACGTTTTTTAACGCCTTTGCGACAACGACGACGCAGACTAGGATAGTGAGCGCGTCGAAAGCGACGACAATTCCGATAGATAGAATCGCCAAAACGACGCGGAGAAAATGTGACTATTGCAACGACGAATCGTCATAATGATCGTTCAAATCGAGGGTAACGAATTAACGTAGAAAAAAAAATAAACGTAATAATTATAATAATAATAATAATTATAATAATCTAAAAGAAAACACAAATTCGTATAATAATATATTATATATGTATGTAAAAATAAACGAAATGAAGTTTAAACGAAACACTGTAAAAATATACAATAGAGTGACAATGATAACTGTAAGGTGATTGTTCTTAAATATTTTTGTAGTCAAGATTATAATTATTAAATATTAGTGTGTAAGGCGTTGTTTGTTTTTTTTTTGTAATTTTTTGATAAAATTATAACGAAGATGGCGGCATACGCACAGTTCGGTTACACCTATCCGCCGGCATCACAGGTGAGCTTTAATTAATACATTTTTCACCCTTAACCAAATTTATATATTAAGTGAAACTTTCGAAATATCCATTGTGACGTTAACTTATATGCGTATTTACAAAAATTTTAATTTCAATATTTATTAAATCGTAATTGAAAGATCTTGATAAATTATTATATTCAACTATTTATATTGTAATATTTATTAAACTTTTTATATTTTTTAATATATCATTCTTAATCGTGGTTTTTTTTATTACGTACTTCTTAAAATATTTATGTTATTAAATAAATATACTATATAAATTTTGTTTAATATATATTTTATTAATCTTTTATATTTCAATATATAATTATTTTCGTATTATAAATTTTAAAAAGAATGAAAAATTTTTAAGTACACAGGTTTTGCTTTTAATATTGTCCAACAAAAATACCTATTACAATCATACCTACATTGAAATTAACTATAAAGTGGTGGTTTAAAATAATAATAATTATTTATAAATATAATATGCAATATATAGATTATTTTTTATATCATATGTTATAATTTTATAATATTAAAAAAAAATTAGATATATGTAATTTATACGAATTGATATTTGACGTTTGTTTTATATATAAATACGATAAAATAAACACGATTATATGTATAGCAATTAAATAATCATTTTCATATATGAATAGACGTGTATATTTTGTGCGTTTATATTTGTTTTAATATCAATTATTGACATTATTCGAAGTAAATGCACGTCAAGTACGAGTTTTGCGCCTAAGAGAGACTCACCTTTCGTATTGCCAATAAATAAGGAGAGCACACCTGCCGTCGCTCAACATTCGATCGTATTTTAGACGACATATAAAAATACGTTATCGAAACGTAGAATCTCGACAAAGGTGTCCCGTTTCGATATTTTTTTTCTCAGAAAAAAAAATTTTTTTTTTGGTCGTCTTAGAATTGCCCGAAGGTGCGTCTAATAAAAAAAAGTGGTATCCGAAAATTTGGGCGCGTTTAGATTAATTTAGGCGTGGATGAACTAAAAAGGATACATTTAATTCCGATCTACGTTATTACATTAATAATATATTTATCAATAAAATATCTCATTTTTATTAACATTAAACATATTAAATATCTTCATATATGAAAAATATTACAATATTATAAAAAAATTAAATTCTTATATATAAATAGTAATACAAAATAATAACTGAGCATATTTATTTTTAATAATAGTTATTATAAAAAAAAATGACAGCGTCACCTATTTACGTCATTATAATTGCTTATAATTTTACAATATTATGCATTTTTAAATATTATTTTTTATGAAGCAATATAATAATGAAATTTTTAATAAATATATTGCAAATTATTTCAAATCGTAATCGATATAAAATAATTGAGAGGATGGTACATATTATAAATATGACATACTAAATTAAAGTAAATATTAATTATGTTATTACGAAGTACAGTTAAAATAATTTATTTGTAAACATTCACTCGAATCTAATTACGAAAACGGTTATTTAATAATTATAATCCTCGGTAAAATAATTTAAATTAATAGAAAACCATATTTATATATATATATATATATATATATATATATATATATATATATAATTTATTTATAAAAAAAATATAGTTGAATAGATTTATAGTACGATTTTATCGTTTTATCTTGAATACTTGAATTTTTAACGCAGTATATATTTTTTAATTATTTTATAGAAAAGTATGACGATTTATATAAAGTTATTATATTAATCGCGTATTATTAACGATCACTCTTATTTTATATATATGCATATATATATATATATATATATATATATATATATATACTATTATATATATATTAAATAAAAGGAACGTCGATAAAAAGAAGAATCGTTCTAATTTACGATTCACTTGACAAAGACGAAATAAATCGTCAAATATTGACAGCTGAAAACGAGAGCCGATTATGCATATGCGATATTCTCTGGAATTAATTAGCCAGATACGTGAGTCATTTTTTTAACATTGCATAGTTTTAATGAAACGAAGATATATATATATATACAAAAAAAAATTAGGAACGATTTCATAGTTTCGTTTGTTTAACTATTATCAGCGTTTTATATAACATATATATATATATGTATAAAAAAATAGTAAAGGCGAAACTTTGACGTTAATTATCGTTTTAGCGTTCGACCGGAATGTGTTAATGACCGACGCCACGTTGGTGGGCAGGTGGCGAATATTTCTTTAATTAAAATTATTACAATGTATTTTTTTTCAGTAATATTATTAATAATAATATTTTAATACGTATAAAATAATACCGATTGCGGGGTGATTTGTGCGAAAATTTTCGTTACGTCGAACGAGAACGAGGGTGGATATATATATATATATATATATATATATATATATATATATATATATATATATATATATATATATATATAACAGCTGATTTCGAATCTTCTATCGATTGTTTCCATTGTGCACGGTCGATTCGATGGAAGGGTGTCGTTCTATTATTCAATTGAATATGATATATATATATGTGTGTGGATGTTCTCTGAATTTGTGTGTCGTAAGTCGATATTGACGTAATACAAATTATTTAATTATATACGATATTATAAAAAAATAATAATTCGCAATTATTCGATAAGTTTTATATTTGAATATTGAAAATTGTATTATATATATATATATATATATATATATATATATATATATATATATATATATATATATATATAATAAATCAACAATTTTCACTAAATAAATACTAGTTAAGAAATTGTTATAATGATTCTGATGCCTTTAGTGTATACAAAATAGGCACCCCTTTCTATTTTGTTTAAAATGAATTATAACACGTTATAATCCCCCTTTTAGTTTAAACTTTGAATGAAACCCTTAATAAATATATTGTTTATATTTATATCTTTTGTGATAAAAGTATTTTATTTCACGTTTTAAGCACCCTTCAGATTTTCACGCCCTTGGCGTGAAATTATCCCTTTACCAATGATTTTCTACAATTCTATTTATGTTTAAAATACCAATGAATAAATCTAGATAATATATTTTAACTATAAAAAAATATTTCAACGTATCTAAAAAAAAAATGTTCTAAATCTAAACTCATAAAGTTGTATTATATTATTGATACAATTTTATAAAAATATAATACGACAATTTAAAGCTAAAAATATGATATTTAAAATTCGTTCACTAAGTACAATAATTTGTGTAATTAAATTCACGTTAAATATAATGTATTATAATATAATAATTTAATTATATATAAGAATGTACACAAATTATACACTTATACATATATGTATATATAAGGTTGAATATGTGTTTTTATAAGGATAATGCTATTTGGCAACAAATCCCCGGCGGATACGATGCGTAACAACATTCAAAGCCCATAAATATACGTCTGCATAAATATTCAAGCACACATTTATGACCGAAAAAAAAAATATATATATATATATAAATAATATAATATAATATATTTTATAATAAACACCAGAAGCCGCGATCGAATATAATGATCGAAATTTTTTTTATTTTTTTTTTTTACACTCCAAGTATCGATTTCGTTCTTAATAAAACCAGCGCCTTGCACCGCCGGATAAAGTAATAACGTGCTTCACTTCAGAAATCACCCTTCGCAATAATAGTTTCAACATTGTGATCGCCTTCAATGAAATGAAATAGTGCAATAAACGCGCGCGATATAAACATGTTGACGGCCACATAATTTTAACTTTATTTATAAAGTCCATACGTACGCTTAGGTTCTGTGCGAACCCCTCGTTTAACCCTCATTTATATCGAGCGCGAGGGTCGTTTCAGTAATTCACTTCGCTTTTAACGATCGGTCCTGGATATTGTTTTTCAATCGACTTAGTTTTCTTCCCATTATTCACACCGCTTCAAGTGCGTTTTATAAACTAATATACGATTATAATATGGATTAGGGTTCTGTCTATTGTTTTGATTTATATATGAAAAATGTCAGTAAGATAATTTATTGTAATATATATATATATTCACTTGAAAGGATTAATAATAATCGTTATAATACTATGCCAAAAGTGTAATATCGTTTTGAAATCACCGTCGACATACCATGGAACATGTTAAGCGTCGCATAATGGCAAAAGTTAATCGTTTAATTAAAATATAATCTTTTTTTTTTTTATTATTCATCAAATTACCGTATCGAAATTATATGGCTTAGATCGAAACGCGGTTTCTCTCCCAATATAAAATTACCATATTTTAATAATGGTATGTTGAGACAAATTTTCGACAATTTAATAAACCGTTGTTGTTACAGCCTTGTTATATTATATTACATATGATTTTTTTTTTGTGACGATTACGAAATATATATCATGTAACGAATTATTTTAATAATTTATACTTTACGATCGCCATTAGACTACTACATATTTAGATGTTTTTAATATTGGCATTTTTTTTTCATCATTATTATTAAAGCAATCTCGTTAAATTTGAAATGATTTAAAATATTTTGAAATACGTATCGTTGTAAATATGTGAATTTATAAAACACTGCATTAAATTTATATATATACTTCAATGTATATTTACAGTATATATAAGAGAAAAAAATTTTTCATATTGATAAATTAAATATTTATGTTGTAGTAATAATTAAATTATATTACTATTTGTATAGAAAAAAAAATATTTATGAAATTGGAATAAAATTAAAAATATAACAATCACTGAGTGATGATCATTCTTGTTCTCGCGTATAAGTTACTAGATAATAAGCGCCCATTACACGTTTTGTAAATGCAATAATGATTAGTCAATTTCGTTTGAAATAGATTGACAACGACAACGGGAACGTTTGCAAAAAAAAAAAATAAATAAATAAAAAAAATTAAATTGTACAATCTCGTGTGGACGATGTACACACAACAACGGTCCACGGTCGAACAAAACCGGACCATTTTGCACAAACCACCAATTTTAACCCGTTGGTTAAGTGGCTGTACGAACGATTGTCGTACCAGGTAGTCAAATCATTAAAATACCTAATAATACGTAATAATGATAATCATTCGCCCTTAACATGGTTGTTCGGGCCGCGAACAAAATAATATACCCCGGGGAGAGGACGTGCGCTTCTTCCCGCCCACGCTGTATATATACGATCAATGCATACGTACACATTTCTACGGTACCGGGTGTCGATCGACCTTTTATAAATATTTATTTACGGGTCTCGTCTTTTTTTTTTTCACGGAGGGGGATGCAAGGGAGATCTTAACGTTTGAGCGGACCTTCTACGACAGAATGTTTATTGCCTTTGGGGTTGATTTTTGCATTCATAATTTAAAAAAAAAATTATATTATATTATACGTATCATTTTAATGATGAAAACGATTTATATATATTATATATATAAATATATAATATAAGTTTTGTAAAGTGAACGCCGTCGGAAAATTGTGTTTATTCATTGTGGAAGGACAATGACGGAAAATCATCCAGAAGTGAAATTTCCCAAGAGAAACTAACATGTTAATGCCGTAACAATATCAATTCACCCTTATGGAAAATTTGTCTGAAATAATGCGTTAGCGATCCATCATTTATAAGAATAAGAAAATGGATTACGAAAAAAAAATTATTTTTTTTATATACAGAATATTATTTCTTTGAAAATTACATTTACAATTTTAAATTAAACATATGTTTTATTTAATTCGGTCAAATTAAATAACGTCCATTTTTTTATATAGAATTCACGATATTATTTTATATGCGAATATAAAAATATTTTATAATTTTCTTAATGAATAATTTCATATTTTTCAAACGGTTGATCGTGATTTTATTTATTATCGTAAAAATTATATGAATTATCAAATAAGGTTTGATGTTGTAACTCCTCCCTTCTTAAATTGACCCTTGAGATGATGGTTTTGAATTAGTACAGTAGGCGTAATTACGTTCGTGTTTTTTTTTTCCATACAATTTAAATTTTATTATCACTAGGAGTCGTTTTGAAGGTTTCATAAACGATTCAAATATCCGAAATATAATGTTCGTTCATTTAAAATGAACGGTTTAAGGGAGGATAATGTTTTCGTTTTATTACGAAAAATATATTTCATAAGTTTCTCTATAGAATTTTGAAACAAATATTTAATATAATATTAAAATTATTATGATAACATATAAATTTATTCGTTGTATTCGTCTTTTTTTTTATTCATCTTTCGAGTTTATTGTAACTTAATTAAATTGTTTGTTTATTATATAAAGATTGCATACATTAAAAAAAAATCTTTAAACGTTTACGCGTTTAAAAATCGTTCAACTGAAAACGAGTTTCAGAATCGCATTTTTTATTTATCATTTAAATTTTCTATTTATTTACGGTACAGTGAAATTTTTGTATTCTTACAGGATTAAAACATAAAAGCAATATAAAGTCACGTCTAATTTTTTTGTCATACGTCTAATCCTATAAATCCTTCAATTGTGAATTTAAATTATAATTGCTTTTCATTCTTTGAAAAGGTTTTATATTATTTTAAAAATTCATATGTGTATATTAAATACAATATTTTTGATAATATTAATAAGAAATTTTAATGAATAAATATAATATAATATGATTTTTAATGTAATAATAATTTATTGTATATAGAAAAAATCTTGTATAATGATTTTTTATTTTTGATCTATCAATCAAAAATAAAAAAAAATTATACAAGATTTTGTAAATAATTCCAAAATTTTAAAAATATGCATTTTTGCAATCGTAATTCTCATATGGATTTATATATCATTTTCAATGTCCAAGATAAAAATTCTACTTCATAATGGGCCGAAACGTTTTGAAAAAAGTAGTTATTTATTTATTTTTTTTAAATATCTAACGAAGCATCCTTCGATCGTCTCATATAAGGATATGTCGTTTTAAAAGAAAATTTTTAACGTCGCGCGTTTGTTCGTTCGTTTGTCCGTATGTTACGCGAAATTTGTATAATTCAATTCGTATACGAAAACTCCGAAATGTTTGCATAAAATCTTTATAAATTAAATAAAATAAAAAGGTTTATATTTTGGTGCTTGCTGTGTATCGTGTTTGGTGCTTTTTAACATTTATTATTATTATTATTATTATTATTATATATGCATATATTTTTGTTTTGTTTTTAAAAAGATTGTCGCGTTTCTGTACAGCAATTCTCAATCGGTGTTTCGTTATAATTTATTATTATCGTAATATATATGTAAAATAATATTCGCCGTAGACAAGTCGACAACGTGCGACATTTACAACGTTGAAATTTTAATATATCGTTGAAAATTTTTATTTAAAGAAAAATATTCATTGAAATAAAATAAATTTTAAAAATTTATTTATAACATATATATATATATATATATATATATATATATATATATATATATATATATATATATATTCAATATGAATACAATTTTTATTGACAAGTTGACAGTTCAAGATCATAGGGTTTCAAAGACTTGTGTTGAGGGTTGAAGGCGAAAAAATTAATAATAATAAAACGTAACATCTGCCGTTTATTTACTAGAATAAAGTCTAGTGAATTTATTTAAATTAACATACATGCATATTTATATATATATATATATATATATATATATATATATATATATATATAATATTAAGTTTTAGATATGTATATACATTACATTTAATGTTTTTCTCCCTATTGTACCCTTATATATATATATATATATATATATATATATATATATATATATATATATATATATATATATATATATATATATATATATATATAAATCCATCGAATTATTGTCCAATATAAATAACCATTCGTATTTACGATTAAGGATTATATTGTGTATATTCGATGAGGGTTATATTTATATTTTGTATTTACATATAAGCTTTTATATTTATATTATACATATATATATATACATATATATATATATATATATATATATATATATATATATATATATATATATATATACTCACACATAAATCGGAGGGTGTTTTAAAAATCCCCCAGTTTAATTACATTTTTTTTATTGTGCTTAATGCTATAGTGTAAAGCTTTTAATTGAATGACAAAACTACGAATTTTGCGTGTCGTTTCAATTTGTACGCATTTTATTATCGATTTACTATTATAGTTAGTTTGTGTAGTTTTATTGCAGATTTTATTTCGTATAAATATTATATATGTTTTTTTTTTGTTTTAAATTCAACATAAAGAAAGTGTATAAAATTTATATTTTTAATTATTTATCGTTATTGAATAGTGATATAAGAGTGCTATTTTATATAAAAAAAAAATACTTTTATTTTATTATACTAATTTCGTCCGTCTGTAAAAGTCCTTGGTGACGTATCACCGATTGCCCACACCGAATGTAGAGTCATATTTTTAAAACATTTTTAATATTTTTTTTTCTTTACTAAAACGACACACGTATATTGACAAATATAAATATAGATTATCAAATAAATTTGAATAGAAAATTATTTTAAACGTTTCGCCTGTTTAGTCTTATCGTAGAGACACGACCGCGTACATGTGTACGCGCGTATTAACGCGCGTGAGTTCGTTCGTTCACGTGTATATAGCTCGATATTCGTATACATATAAAGTGCTTCATTAATAAAATATTCATTGACGAAAAAGGAGGCGAACGCTACAAAAACATAATGGATCAGTGAAAGATCCGAACCGGCGTTGTAGATGTTATTATTATCGATTATCATATAATTACGTGGACCCCGACATTGAATACATTAGCCTACTGGTGCACTGCGATCGGTAGTTAGACATAAAAATCAAATTTAGAAGCAAATGAGCAATATTATATATTCATACGAAAAATGATTGAGCTCAAATTAGGTTGCATCACCGCCGCGATAGCCGAACGATCTGATTATTTTTACTAAATCTTATATTATTATTATTTTTTATATATTATACTATCCGTGTATTAGTTATAATAGCAGTATACACTTGTGCTCTTTTAACCGATTACGGTGATTTTCAAATATTATATCGCAACACTCTAGATTTACTATCAAAAAATACTTTAAATATATATATATATGTAAAAAAAATAATTTAATAAATATTTATTAAATTAGAAATAGTTTGAGAAGCCTTGATTCTATATATTAACTAGCTACGTGGAAAATTGCAATGAAATAGTTCAACTTTCATCAATAAAAAAATAGCGTTATAAGAATGTTTTATATATATTTAAATGAAATTCAAAATTCAATAAAGAAAACTTCTATACAACTCAATTTTATTAAATATTTCACAATTTCATTACAATTATATTGCGATAAATATATAATATATATTATAGTATACATTGATATCATTTACAGCATCGAAATAAATAAAATAAAAATACTTCTTAATCAGCCTAACTCTAATTATAATAATTTCGTTGATGTTATTATTATAAAGGAGTCATTGTACTTATCATGGGAAACATCTCGTTCTACAACAATTTTTTTTTAACATAATTTATTATCATCCTTATCTTAGAGAGAGAGAGAGAGAGAAAAAAAAAGTATTGAATTTTTAATAAGATTTTATGCCGCATAATTATATGGATGGACAAATTTATACGACCACGTTTAGAAAAATAAAATATAAAACGGTTCATATTCATGGCGTTTGCTAGAGCTATGAACCAAAATTACTTTTTTTTTCATCGCGTAAATATAATATATATATATATATATATATATATATATATATATATATATATATATATATATATATATATAATAAAAACGTGACTAAAACCCTTTTGTATCTAAACTGATATTTTTAGTTTCACAAATCTAAAAATGGAAATATTCAAATTATATGTTAAGAATCGAGTTCGATATTGTTTTCACACTGAAAAAAAATAGATACATTGACAACTAAAATGTAATATGTATATATTTTTTATGTATATATATATATATATATATATATATATATATATATATATAATTTTCTTAATATAGAAAATATATAGAAATTTTTCCGCTCGTCTCATTTGACACATATCGCGCGAACTGATAGATTAGATTGACGTCTAAGAAAATACGTTTTGAACTTTCAATTGGAAAACGACGTTCTATTCTATATTTTTTTTCTATTTATTTTATTTAATTTCGTATTATTTAGAAAGTCGCCTTTCGAGCGAACGACATCGTCTACGATAATATTCACGAATCTGTGAAAAATAAAATTAAATCAAATAAATAAATAATAAAATGTGCAGAAAAGTAAACGCAAATAGTGATAAAAATGTCTATAAACACACTTGTAAAACGAACATCGTTCGCACTACAGAAAAAAAAAAGCTCGGTGAAAGCTTCTCGTGTTTGCTGTCGTTAATGAAATTAAATTTATCTATCGTTCATATTTGATCGTATTTATTTTATGTCATATTATTTAATTTAGATTTTTTTCAATATATATATATATATATATATATATTTTTTTTTTTTTTTGCAACCCTTATTCTATATATGAGACATATATATTAGTGTGCGTGTTTTTGTAAACTTTGAGCAAAAATGAAGTTGTTTTACCTTTATCATCGTCGGACGACAAACAAGCAGGGGAAAACTCTCCTCTTTCTCATCAAGGGTAAGTGAGGCAAACATTTACCTTCCACTCCATATAGACGAAGAGGGCTCATATCATTTCTATTAGAAGGCCAATGTGTACGAGTGTACGTGCGCTGTCACGCGCGTGTACGTGTCTATATATTGTATATGTGTATATATATATATATATACCTCGCATTCGAGACGAGGGGATATTGCATTAAAGTCTCATTTAAAATCTCGACACATCGTTTAAAGCTTCGATGACTTGTTAATGTCTACAAGGTTCAAACGGATACCGCTGTTATTGATTCAGTGCTATAAATGAGTCTGAGAGAGTGCATGAATATTTGTTTATCTGATATATATATATATATATATATATATATATATATATATATTTGAGGTCTTTTTTTGACATTTCATTTGTATACGTGAAAAATATAAAACGTGGGCGACGAACGTGAAGTTGAAAATTATCAATGCAATTTACGACGAATAAGATTTCTTAAAAGTTAAATTTTGTCTGTTGATCTATTGTATATATATATATATATATATATATATATATATATATATATATATATATATATATATATATATATATATATAAATTATTATTTATACTTTAACGCACTTTGAATATTACTATGCTGTTAAATAAATCGAATATATGTAAGAAAGTTGTAAGTTTTGCGTTGAAATAAAATTACCAATATTATCTTATATAAGTTTTATATGTATATGTAAAAATAAACAGTGTATAATGTCCATTTTATAACGTTGATAAAAAAAAATGTATTTTTTAATATTGTCAAAAAGATTATAAGTGTCATATGAAAATGTTCTAATTTGTGTATCCGTTATTTTTATGCTTTGTAAAATTTTGCACTGCATATGAGAAGATAAAAATGTCAACGTTTCTAATTTTATTACTTCTGCATTATTTCTATGGTTAAAATTAAAAAAAAATATTATAAATATAATAAGACGCTTCCTGTTTTATATAGTATTAATAGAATAAGTTTAAAATATAATAAAAAAATATTAGTCGAATATTTTAAAAGAAAAAAAGATGAATGATTATTATTATGGGGTAAAATTATAATCATAATATTACAGTGATCGAATCTTAATTTATTCATATAAAAATATTAATCTATATTTAATAGAAAACATTTATCATGAAATAATATTAGAAGATTTTCATATTGAATAGCTAACCATATAAGTATAATTTTATTGATATATAAGTTCAAATCGCTACGATTATTGTGAACGGTTAACTTTTATAATTATCAAATATTACATAATATAATTGCTTAAACATATTACTTAAATACATAATTCGATAAATATATGTTGCATTTAAAGAGAAAAAAACCGATACAAATTTAAAATTAAAATTATATATATTTTTTTAATGTATAATATTCACTTTACGGTCGGTATATTGTTAAATGATTCGTTCGCGGTTTTCATTACTAAATTTATACAAAAGGAAAAAAAATAATAGTAAATTATACGGGAGCATAATAGGCATAACCGAGTGTGTATGTAATTGAGCATATTTTTATGACGATCAGGCACAATCGATAATAAATAAATATGAACTTCGACGGTATTTTTTTGTTAATTATTTTTCATATTTATATAACACTGTGATCAAAAAGTAGGGTGAATTTGTTCATAAAATGTGAATTCTTTATTTATTCATCCAATTTCATCCCCTTCAAAGATAAAACATACTTGTCTTCGAAACAGTAGAAATAGTTTTTTTCCAGTATAGCCTTCAATATCTTCTTCGATTCGGTTTTTACATTGGCCTTTTGAGTTTGCTGAATAGCTAGAAGTCGCACGGAGCCATACCGGGCGAATACGGTGGTTGCGGAACGATATGAGTTGAGTTTTTGGCAAAAAAGTCAACCAATGCAGTATGACATGGTGCATTATCGTGATGAATGAACCAAAATATAGACAGTTTTACCAATCTAAGAAAAAAAAATTACTATTTACCTGTCTTCTTAAATGCCCGAGAGTTTTAAATGATAGTTTCACCTTACTTTTTGATCGAAATAATATATATGGTATAAGAATGAAGGTGGTATCATTATTATTATTATTATTAATATAATCGTAAAGATCGCTATTACGGAATTTGATCGTAAACAACGGACATTGTTTAACAATTTCACTTGTCAACGTCAATTTTAAACTACATAATGGTTATTGATATGATATTATGACTCGGCTACCATTGCCGCGTAAACGGCGTGCTAAACGCATAAACAGACATAACGATCGTAATAAATACATTAAAGTAATAAAATTATTTATTGTGCGGCGATAAAGGTACGCAATATTTATCGATCGACATATCAACGTCTTATAATTTTTATTTATTTATTTATTTATTATTATTTTGTAAGATCTGGTTCTAGCGAATTCGATACAAATATATACAAAATATTTTTTTTAATATTAATATTTTATATGTACGATAATTGTGAAAATTATTATTAGATAAATGTGGTAATAATATTTTACGATATATAATAATTATTTAGTGGTTCGCGTTAAATGAGTTACGGCGATTGTGCGAGTCGAACATTTTTTTTTCTATTTACATTATTATTATTATTATTATTATTTTTATTATTTTGACCCGCGTTATGTGTCGTGTTTATTTTATTTTAAGGGTTAATTAATTTGACATTGATGCATACGCGCGATTATAAATATTTTTCATTTTAATTTGACGTATCGAGGAAATATTCTCGACATTAAGCGCGCTACGAAAATAAACGCGAAAACTCGTCAACGACTGTTTTCACGGTTGTTTGACTACGCATTAAATGTCAAAATTAGCATGAACACCATCAATTATTATGTAATATGAAAATAATACCTGCACACACACACATATATATATATACACACACATATATATATATATATAATACGTGCACACACACACACATATATATATATATATATATATATATATATATATATATATATATATATATATATATATATATATATATATATATATATATATATAGATTGCTATATACGGTCGAACAATAAACGCCAAATTGGATTGTATACGAAAAATCTTTGTTTGTTCGATATCTTTCCAATGACATCAACGCTAAATTGAGATTATCGTGAGGGGTTTCTTTTTGAGTGTTTTTCGTTTATTCCGTAATACGGTGGCTTTATATATATATATATATATATATATATATATATATATATATATTATAAAAAATGGGGATTTTTACATTTTCGTGTGGGAATCTTTACCGTTTTGGTCAGCGGTCGCGAACAGTCGGCCCGCGCATTCGGCCTTCGACCGAATCAAATATTTGTCGAGCTTTTGTCGGTAAAGCCGCGTCCCCACTCGAGCGCTCGGCATGTTCGAGTCCAAAAGACAATAGTGCGCGCGATTCGCTTGTTAACTCATATTTGTTTGCCGCGTGTAAACACGAATATTAAGTAATATATATTGGACGAGTAAACATACTCGGGGTCTCTTTTATGTCGCGCCGGGGACCGGTCGGTCGCGTTTCAACCCTTCGACGACCGTACGGGGTGATCTGTGCTCGAATTATTTTTTCTTTAAAAAAAAAACAAAAAAAAAACTACGAAAATATATTGTTCAAAAAAAATATTAAATTTATTATCTGTATATACACAATTAAATAATTTAATTTTAATACGGTCAGTTTAACCCTTTACATTCGAGATTGATATATTGAATATATTTCAATACATAAAAAAAAGTTTTCGCCACTATTTAATTTTTTTTTTATTAAAAACAATATATTGAGGTATACTGATCTAGATAATAATTTTATCATTCCGTGTTATATAAAGATTAAAAATTTTAACTTTATTAATTATTCTGCCATAAATGTCAAATTTGAATGAAAAAAAAATTTCAAATTTTAATACCCAAAATACAGTTAAATTTTTGATAAGAAAATCTTCTTCCTATTTAAAAGAGTATAATCATAAATTTCATAATATTATATAAAAATAATATGGAAATTATTTTTTCAAAGGGTTAAATATATAAATATATTTAAATTGATATTTAATTTTTTTTATTATTATAATTAGAATATTAATTATATTTTATTATTATACAATTTTCAAATTATTATACTATATATAATTATAAAATTTTTGATTCATATTTATGGTGTATATCTCAAATATTTCGAATATTGTAAAAAAATATTCTGATCGATTATGATGATATATTAATAGTGATATAAAAAAATATATATTTTTATAATGATTTGATGATTATTATTCGTGTTATGAACGGGTTAAGTAGCTCGTGTGCGTGTACAACCCCAAGAGTAACACGATACGTTTTATATTTACCCTTGTGCGGCTTTGCGACGGACTTTAAAACGGGACACGCGGATCAATTCTTTTCAAAGGTCCGAAAGAGCACGGAGAAATTTTTACAGGAAAATAAAGTAAAAACTTAGACCAAAAAAAAAAAATAAGATAAAAAATACGCACATACACGCGAGTCACCCTGTAGAAATACTCTAGTCATATATTTATATTAAAGATAAATAAATAGAAGGTTTTAAAATCGTTAGACGATAGGTCAAAAATGTCGGATATATATATATATATATATATATATATATATATATAGAAAAAAAATAAAAGTTAGTCCCGAAACTTCAATATTTACAGTACGCAGCGTCGAATTTGATCAATAAGCCGGCAAAGTAAGTGTTCGTTTAATGATAATAATATTTCCTGAAGTTTTTACGTTTTTTTTTATTATTTTTCTCTTTCTACATTTTTTTGTCTCTATCTATTTATTTATTTTTGTGTCTTGAAACGTGTTCGTTCACGGATTTTATCGTTAAAGTAAAAAAATATATATATATATATATATATATATACATTTTTTTTAAATGGATAAAATATAAATTTATGACGGATTTAAATCGACTTTATTATATGTGAATTTGTATTTTTGATTTAAAATTAAAGTATATAATATAATTGTATGAAATTAGAAATTAATTCACATCTGAGAACAAAGTTTTTACGTTATTATATTTATGCTCTATAAATTATTAGATATAATATATTTTTTATTACTACGTAATATTATAATTTAGATAATTAATAATCTTCATTTAATAAAAAAAAACATTTTCTAAAATGATAATAAAAAAAAATAATTCCAATATTTCGTTTATAATACAATGTAACGTCCTTAGAACAAGGGTGAGCAACCTTTTTGGGTCAAAGGGCCAATTCAAATTTTAAAATTTTTTGGCAGGTCGCACATACTACTGTGATAAAAATTAAGGTGAATATATATATATATATATATATATATATATATATATATACATATATATACAGTCATTTGAAACTGTGATTTATCGACTTATATTGCGACTTTGAAATTTTTGAATTACAAATAGAAAATTGCGAAACAAATTGAAACAATTAAATTTTAAGGTGATTTAAATTATTTTAATACAGTTAAAAAGTAGAGTTTCTCCTCTCATTAATTCGTCGATTGAAGTCGAAAAAGTCGATAAAATAAATTCAATTGTAAAAATGCTTAGCGGGCCGCACAAAAATGTTTCGCGGGCCGCGTGTTGCTCATCCTTACCTTAGAAGATTTCAATTCTTATTGCGTCACTGTTTTATTTCATAGAGATTTTTTAAATTTAATTTAAATATGGTATATATATATATATATATATATATATATATATTTATATACAGTCAGTTCTCGAGTTACGACCACCTCGACTTACGACCATTCGCACTTACGACGAAAAAATTTTTTTCTAAAAAATGTGTCAATTTTTTTTATAGTTTTCGTCACATACATATTTAATATAATCTTGCACGCTTCTGACGATTTTTGACGATTGATTCGACAGACAACGATAGATTTCTGAAGGTACAACGCAATATTCACCAAGTAATTGCCTGTTATGATGAAATTTATAACGAGAACAAAAAACAAACTGTCCAAATAAAATTGGATTTGTTTATAAAAACAAAAAGCACTACTATTACACTCGTTGATAAATCTCAAGAGACAGCAATGAATATCAGTAACTCAGATGATAATCGACCATAAGCCAGAATAATGCTTATATACCATATATACTTATTTATGAATGTAGTTATTTAATTATCCAACTAAAATAATAACAATTAAAAATTAAAAATCAGAAATAAAAGCCATTATATTTGCTTATATAATATATACATACATGTCTATCATATTATATTATTTATTTTTGTATGAAATTCGACTTACGACCATTTCGACTTACGTTCAAAGTTGTGGAACCGAACCCCGTCGTAAGTCGAGAACTGACTGTATATATATATATATATATATATATATATATATATATATATATATATATATACCATATATCGAATTAAATATGAAGAATTTTTAATTATTGTATAGTACATAATAAATTAAATTGTAATAATGTTTAATTTAATTAATTTTTTTTCAGCTATTGGTGCAAGGTGGTCAGCCGACAACGGGCGCATCGACGACGTCGCCAGGGGCGTCGAGCGCAAACGCAGCGTCGCTAAGTCCAGGAGCGGCGCCGGGGGCGCTCTCGCCAGGGGCGGCGTCTCAAGCGCCCCCGACACCCGCCGCCGCGCCCCCCTGCTGCGACACCGGACGACCAATTATAACGGATCCCGTTTCCGGACAAACAGTATGCTCGTGTCAATACGATTCCGCTAGATTGGCACTGTCTGGATATCCTAGATTGCCGACTACCGGAGTCGGAGTCGGCGTCGGAGTCGGAGTCGGAGTTTACGGCCCGCCGTATCCTTCGACTGAACAAAATCCGTATCCGAGTATCGGTGTCGATAGTTCAGCTTTCTACTCTCCTTTGGTGAGTTCATATTTACGTACAAACGACTAGTAGTTATTTTATTTTCTATATTATATATTTTCAGCATTCTAATGATTTTCAGGAATCAATAATCAAAATTTTATATTTTTATTATATTAGACAAAATCAAATAATACGATGAATTTTTACCAAGAATAATCAAATATACACATACACACATATAATATTATATATGTACATATTTATTTTAACAAAATTTTCGCTAATTTAAAAATTGAATAAATAATGCAATCACCTGTTTGATTTTGTGCTATAAATGTAAACACTCGATATTTAGGATTCGTTTTTAACCTATTAATCATCACACTACAATTGAAAAAAATAAATTGATGTTGTAATTAATATAGATCTACATGGGTTTATAGTGTCAATATTATATAGAATATATAGTTAAAAAAATATGATAAAAATGATATATACAGTTTAAAAACGTTCACATAGAATTTTTCGCATGAATGACAAGAATATTTCGTTAGAATGAAATAATAATAATAAAAACTAGCATCATCGCAATTATACTGATTGAACAAAGTTCATGTACGTTTTTATAATACTTGTACATACAATTACACGACTGGTTTACAAGAAAATTTCAAATACTTGCTAATAGCCATACGAGTGGAATCGTTTCCGATTTAATTTATGTTCATTCTTATTCTATACGAGATAAACCTATTATTATTTTATTGTTGAATTGCTTACGATGTGAAGCGAGCAATATACGGGGGTTTTAGACTGTGGAATAAACGTGGAAAACTTTACGAAAAAAAAAACATATATATATATATTAAATTGATAAATTATGTGCGAAACTTGTATAGAATGCGGGAATTTTTAAAATATATTCAGTATCATTACGGATTCTGTATGGCGATATTGAGTTTGTTTAAAAAAACCCGATTTTAAAAACGTGGTTTTCATTTATATATATATATATATATATATATATATATATATATATATATATATATATATATATATAATGTTTTGTGAAATGTCGTGAACAATTCAAAATGAGATGAAAAATATATCCACTTTTTGAAGAAAAAAAAGAGGCACCCGAGAATTTGTTGTTTGTCAGTGGTTTTCAACGATTTTTTTATGTTCATGCTAAAAATTATCGATTTCTTTTTTTTTTTTTTTTGTAATATAATATAAGCGACTCTATAAAACTTGTGGATTTTTCTAAATTGAGTTTTTAACGGGTCAATCTATATATTTATATATATATTATGAAAAAAAAAAAGACTCGATATATGTATTTATTTATTTATAGTAAGTAAATTTTTATGTAAGCGAACAAGTAAAATACCTATGGATTATTTTATTGAAATTCTGCAGTATAAAAGTATATATTTTATTGAGATCCGATTGAAAAATGGCATATTAAAATTTATACTAAAAATCAATTGAAAAAACGATTATTAGAATATTTTTGAGATAAATTTAATATAATATAATATATCGGATAGTTTAAATTCTCGCTAGTATAATCTTGAAGATCGGTAAAGAGATAGGATTAATTCGATCGATTTAAAAAAGAGGCTATCGACATATATATATATATATATATATATATATTTTTTTTTTTTTTTTTCATAATGCCTCGTCATTATATAAGCCGTAATATAATCTCTTCCAATTATTGTTTGTGATGCGGATAATTATATAATTATAATAAAATACTGTTTTTATTTTTTTAATACGGATTTAAAACAGAAGCACTTTCATAATAATGATACCTGCGATGGTTCACTCGATAATATGCTCGTTTAACGCGCTCGATTTATTTTGGGTTTGAATCCTGAAATTCTATTTATTTTTTTAATAATAATATATATATATATATATATATATATATATATATATAATATAATTTAATTTGAGAAGTTTTGACGTTTAATAATAATAATAAAAAAAATCAAGAATTAAGTGAAAATAAATATTAAAATTCAATTTATTATATTGATTCTCGATATTTATAATTATAATATTTATCTTTCATAGAAAAAAATAATACAAATATTTAAAATCGGTTTCGAGTCAGAAAAATAAAACGATTATCGGATAAACTGAAAAATATTGATTCATTTTTATAATAAAATTAGTATACATTTTATACGATTTTTTTTTTTTGAACACGTATTTTCTAGCTGTAAAACGGTTAAATTGACGTACAAATCGTTAACCCTCTACTCGCTTTTAATACGCACATGCGATATTTCACTCGTTTCCCTTTTAACCCTCGCACGTTTTACTATATATATATATATATATATATATATATATATATATATATATATATATATATATATATATATATATATATATATATATATATATATATATATATATATATATATATATATATATATATATATATATATATATATATATATATTAAACTGCACATATACAAACATCTCTTTTTTTTATTTTCAAATAAATACGTGCATCGCGTATGAAATCTGCATTTGCGGCGTACAAAAATCGGTTTTTTTAAAGCGATATTTTTTATTTCACCGAAACCGGTACGTTTTTTTTTCACTTCACTTAACTCTTTCGAGTTTGTATTTTTTTTTAATATACATTTTTTAACCCTTAATGCGCTTGTTTTATTTTTTTTTAGCCGTTTTCATGTACAATTGTAATGTGCGAGTTGACGATGCAATGAAAACGCTTTTTTAATAGTGTCTCGCTTTTCAGTACGTTTTTCCTTTTTCGTTTTTATTTTTTTTTTAAGTGAAAGTATTAAAATTTAATCGTGAATATCGTTAAATGGCGTTGTTAATAGTTGTTTCCATATATATATATATATATATATATATATATATATATATATATATATATATATATATATTTTATTACGTGTCAAAGGTTAAAATGAACAAAATGCAAATCGACGATTTTCGTCACACCTATTGCCTTGTTTCTTTTTATCTTTCTAATTTTAATTTAAAATCATTCACAACTTTAAATAAAATATTTGAAAACATTAACCTTCTTTACATATTAATCATTATGAAAAAAAAATTCATATTAATCTTGTTAAAAATATGGTTTATATATGACTCGATTAATTCTAAATTAAATAGTTTTCGGTGAGATTTTTCAATAATCGATTTATTTTTAATATATATATGATAATCCAGTGGTAACGTACTTGTTCGCTAAATATTTTCTAACTATAATTCTCATTAATAAAAAAATAATATAAATTATGGTTGAGTAAAGATATAATAACTCGTTTTTATAATAAATAAACCCATTGAAAACTCTGTAGATTTTGAATGTATGAAAATTAATATCATCAATTTATTTGTTTTTTTTTAATTTGAAAGTACAATTTCCAATTTATATAATACAATATTATTATAAGGTGATATGTTATTTATTTAAAAAATGCATTTTCATTCATTTGTAGGATTAATCTTCTATTTACATGATTTCAATTACCAAAATGGAGAGATGCATCTTTTTATTGGAAAAATGATACACTTCAATATTTTAATAAAACAATTGTTTTCAAGTCTCAATTCAAAATTTGTAAAGTACTATCATTGTAATAAAATTTTTGTAGTTTGACAAATAATATGTTCTTTTCTTTTACAGTGTCCTTTCAGGTATTCCCGGTGGTAAAATGATTTATCCTTTCACAATAAAAATTATTCTTTTATAATTTCATATACTAAAAGTTCAATTTTAAACACATCAATAAAATATTTAATTATTAAGATAAAAACGGTTCAAGAATATTCAACCGTTAATGGTCTCGTTTTAAATCTGTTATATATATATATATATATATATATATATATATATATATATATATATATTATTCTATAGATAAAAATGAAAAATTTCATATATTATATAGAGAGTACAATATTGAACGGCATTTTTCTATAATCTTTTTTTTAAATATATATATATATATATATTTTTTTTTTTTTTCTCAAGTCACGGCTAATCGAATTATTTACTCTCGTTGTAAGTGTGACGATTGATTTCCGCCGCGTTCGTGAAGATTTTCAATTAATGAAAGTCGACATTTATTTGTCGACCGCTTTAATTTTGAACATTAAAGACTCGTGTCAATACGTGTCCCCGTCAATTAATCGACTAATATAATATATATATATATATATATATATATATATATATATATATATATATATAAAGTAATAGATAAATCGTAATTGAAAAACAATGTTAGTGAACGCGCGAATTAAGCTCAAAAGAGCCGCTCCGTGAATTACGATTGCGTTATTTTATCGTGCGCCAAATTGATTAATACACTAATTCGTAAGTGTTTTTTTTTTCTAATAATAATTACGACGATTTTCGTTAATTTCAAATCGTCCGGTAGCGTAAAAATACGCTATTTTCGTAATTGAAATACGATCGTTTTTATGCGTTTTTTTTTTTTAGTTCATCGTTCATACGGTTTAATTGATATGTGTTCTTTCGGTGTTACGGCAAAATCCCGGATTTAGAATTCTGGAATGTTACTTGTTTTATTATTATTATTATTATTAATGTATACGATATATTTTTGTCTCGTATCTAAAATTAACGATTAGATTAATTACGGATTTATTTATGTTTTATCATTTAAACTTGCAACACCTGCAGTTGTCAATCAATATAGATCACGAATTCGAAAGTTTTAGCGTCGAGTTGACAGCTTAACCCCATAAAAATAAATTATTATCCTGATATATAAAAGAGAAATGTATATCTGGCGAGATTATCGTGATATTAATTATCATTATTTAATCAATTTCAAATATTATTTTAAAAGCAAAGAAAATTAAACAATATCGAACCACGATTATATAAATGAATTGATTTTAAGTTCTTTCCGCATCTAGATTTTTTAAAATTTATATTATTATAAAATTAATTATATATCTATTATCGCATTATTGTAAATAAATTCAAAAAGTACTTGCAATTGTTTGTCAGCGATTTTTTTTTTTTGAACATGATGTATTATTTAGATGAACGACGAAGTGAACAATTTTTAGGTCACCGTTGCATTTTTAACAGACAGACAGGTTAACAGTTCCAAAACAAGAATCGCACTTCGAAAGTTTGAAGTTATGAGAAAATTTACGTCGGACTGCCGAAAGTGAAAAAAAATCCGAAGCTTCGTAAACGAAAATAATAATAAAAAAAAGCTCGCACCGAATAAAGGAAAAAAGAAAACCACCTATACGGTAAAAATGAAAGTCGAAACGAAGGCGCTTTGAGAACATACACACACACACACACACACACACACATACACGGGTATTCGAAAAGCTCGAAAAAATGATCGTTGAGAAATTAAATTATCATATTTTTGATTTGGAGTCGGCTACCGTTTTCGAAATTGGCACATAATAACAGGGCCCGGTGGGATTCGCTCGCCCTACTGCCGAAAGGTCCTCGGGAAAAAATATATATATATATATATATATATACGAAGAAAAAACAAAAAGGTGGACCTCTCCGGTTTCTCGAGAGACCTCCGAGGCCTCGGTCGAAACCCAAAACCGGGAGACCCCAAAAATCGACAATCTTGAAATTTAACTTTTCGGCGACGATCCGTTCTCACCTTTGGGATAGAATTTGCATTCGAAAACGATTTTTCTGACACTCGTTTTTTTTCCTAATTAAAATCGTATCTAAAATATGTATATATATATATATATATATATATATATATATATATATATATATTTTATCTAATATTTAATGATATCGATATATTTTTATAGCCGCTATATATATTATTTAATGAATAGACGAACTCTTTATTATTATTATTCATATTATATGGAATAAAATATATATAAATTTTTCCATTATCGAATAAATAAAATAAATATTTAGACACGTTTCAATATTCAAGTGTATATATAAGGGTTGTGGCGCCTCTGATTTATATCAATATATATATTATTCTTTATATATATATAAAATATATATTAATTCAAATATCGAATATATCGTAAAATACAACATAGTTGTTCGGCATCAAACAACTTTCAAAATAATTGTTGGATCTAATATATGGGCATATTAAGCTCGCGGAAGATTTGACCTTTTTGAACGTGTTAATCTTGATTTATTTTTATCGGTTTGTCAGTTTGACGTCTATCTTGTTTAATATAATTGATATGTTATGCAAAAATGTTCATATTATTTTTATGCGATGTGATTTTTTTTCTATTAATAATATATAATATCGATTCGATATCTAATTACATTTTATTTATAAAATATATATATATTGATATTGCACATCTTGCAAATGATTCAATTTTTATGTATTTTAAAATTTTATATATATTTATATATAATTGAAATTTTAATCTAAAATATATGATGCGTATTCGTTTTATTGATCCAATATATTCTGTTTTAAAGTTAAATTTTGTTATGAAGATATTGAAATTGTAATATTTATTAAACGTTTCAATATATATGAAGGTGAAATAATTTGAAATTGATACAATATTGCGTTTATAAGGTTTTGTAAAAATGTTTTAAATATATATAGGTAGAAAATGTTTGGTACATTATTATGGAATTTGAGATGCTTTAATGATATTCTCGTGACCATTGGTGTTTTTAAGTATTAAAAATATTATTGTATATTTACATAATGCACACACACACACACACATATATAGATATATATAAAATATAAGAAAATTACGAATGTATAATGCGACAATGTGTTCGAAAATGTGGCACCGTATTAAATCGGCACGAACTTACGATCTCGGTCATAGTTAGCATATAATTGGATTTTTAACATGAACAAGAACAAACAAGTGTTATAAATATGTCACACGATACAAACGTTTGAACGCCGTCGTCTTAACAATACGATAGCGTTGAATAATAAATAAACAAAAAAAAAAAAAAAAACAAAACGAAAAAAAAATAAAATAAAAATGTGTCTCGTTTGCTTAACAACGTAACGTAGAGCGTTTAATTTAAATAATAGTATTCGTATTTCGTTCTACGGTTTTTTACGATGAGTCAACGCGTAGATGAAAGGGCTCCGCTGATTCTATACGCGGAACACATCGGTCCGTTTCAGTTATTATTTCATTCGTTGCGCTGTTTGTTGGTTATATATATCTAACGAAAACGATCGTTTTCTAAATGTTCTATAACAACTATATAAATATTTATTTCATTTTTTTTTATATAATATTATATCAGATCAATATAAATATTATTTATATTTAAAAAAAACATAATTTATATTTATAATAAATATTTTATTATATTGATCAATATACGTGACGTATAATTACGTATGAAAAATCGATATATATATATATATATATATATATATATATATATATATATATATATATATATATATATATAATGAATTTTAACAATAAATTCTAAATGTGTAAAAGTTGGAGAATCGTCGATATATTCGGACCGGCGATTGTGTCAAGTTTTCTGCGGTTCACATTCGACTTTTCCATTTAAATGCAATCGTTTTCAACATTTCGAACACGTTGTACGGGGCATTGGTAATAATCGGGCAATTTAAATACATTTACATTAAATTCAATATTTTAAAAACATCGTATATACAATATATATATATATATATATATATATATATATATATATATATATATATATATATATATATATATATATATATATGTAACACTGGACAAATGGATCGATTTTAAAATTACGAAATATTATATTTTTTTATATATATGGTATTTAACATACACACACACACACACACACATATATATATATATATATATATATTCATTATACGTTCACACGATTTAAAAATTTTATGTGTGATTTTTCTATATAAATTCAAAAAATTGTTATATATATATATATATATATATATATATATTGTTTTTTATTTTAATTATCATACACAATGTATTTGTTTCTTTCGATCGTTATCTGAGGTCATAAGTGTCATAAATGCATTTTTTTGATTCTAGATATTAATCGATCACTCTCTATGACTTGCAGATTTTTAATGTATTTTTATGTAAAAAAAAAACATTTTTTTAATGGAATTTTCTGATATTTGAATATATTTTTTTTACGATATATTTAAATTTTTTATAATAAAAAAAAAAGTTTAAATATTATATATTTTCTTTTATTTAGCTTCATATAACTATGTAAAATTATTCATAAATTATCAGGGTTGGCGCAAGTTTTTTCATTGAATTTCGTATATTATTTTATAATTTGAAATAAATTATTTTTTATATTATAAATTGATATATTTTAATATTCTTTATTTTATATATGAAAAAAAAATTTTTTTTTCGATTGTTTTTAGAATTTGAAGTATAATATTTTTATATTTGTATGTTAAAAAAAATATGAAGATTTTAAAAGTTTTTTTTTTCGTGTATTAAAAATATTAATTTTCTACTGCATAACCCTAGTTGAAGGCGACGATGCGATCGCAAATTTAAATCAACGCCTTTGCTTCGCCATGAAAAGAAAAAAACAAAAAGAAAAGTAGCAAAAGACGCGCAAGCTTAGGACCAAAAGTCGAGAAAACGTCGGCGCAACAAAATAAAACAAAACAAAACAATAAAAAAAAAGAGCGTACGGACAAACAAACAAACAAACGGACAACAATAACCGAAAACAAAACAACAACAACAACAAAATAAATAAATAAATATAAGCGAAATGGGGAATAGAATAAAAAAAGTCTGAAATGTGCGATGTGCGTACCGCAAAAGGTTTGCTCGCGCGCCATTTTTCTCGTTTTTGTTTGACGCGGCAAACCTGTGAGCCCCTCGGGGGTACCAAAATTAAAATAAGGCAATAAATAAAATGGGAATACTGGCGTATAGGTGCCGAACTGAAAGATTGTTGCGATCTCTCTCGAGGTCGCCCTAGCTGCGCTCCTGAATCCGATCAGCGCCAAAAGAACACTCGGTATAATTTTTATTGTATAAAACGCGAGAAATATATCATAGAAAATGAACTACGTCTAAAATAGTAAAATTTGTACAAATTTTTCAAATCTAAATATCGAATTTCAATAATATATTTCGTGATCCAAAAGTAAGGTGAAATTGTCATTTAAAACTCTCGGCCATTAGGAAGGTAGGTAAATTGTATATTTTTTCTACTTTGATAGGACTGTTTATAACATTTGTCAAGCGTCTGTTTGTCAAAAATTTTAATTATCTCCAAGTTACACTTGCTTTTACAATACTTAGTTTCTTTATCACGACAATGCACCATGTCATACTGCATAGGTTCTTCGCAATTTTTTTTTTTTACCAAAAATTCGACTCATATCGTTCCGCAACCACCGTATTTGCTTGAATTGACTCCGTGCGACTTTTGACTATTCAGCAAACTCAAAAGGCCACTAACAGGACGCCATTTTGATACGATTGAGGATCAAAATGCCTTTTAGGATATACCGGAAAAAGACTATTTCGACTGTTTCGAAGAATGGAAAAAGCGTTGGCAAAAGTGTGTTTTATCGGATGAAGATTGCTCTGAAGGAGATGAAATTGATTTGGAAGAATAAATAAAGAATTTGCATTTTATAAACAAATTCACCTTACTTTTTCATCACAGTGTTATATTTTATAAAAAATAATAATAAATTCAGTGTTATTATATTTTTACATTTTAACAAAATCAAATATAATAATATAAACACACAATAAAATAATACGAAATAATTTTAATAATTATTTTGCTATAAAAAAAATTATATCAATATAGGAATTTTTTCAAATAATATATTTTTTTAATTGATAATTCGGTACATTACAGACTTAGATATTAAAAATATGACAAAGAAAAAAAAATCACAATCTATATTACAATTTCATGTAATCTAACAATAATAATATTAATAAAATAACCCAAAATAGATCCGTATCTAATAACAGAGTTCTTAACGAAAAAGCCGTCTTTTTCATGCCTCATCGCGAAAAGGTCGCTTTATAATGAATTTAACCGAAAACCAAAAGAAAAAATAAATAAAATATAATACCAAAAAAAAAAAACGTACGACTGATTATTTTTACACGTGTTTATACAAATTGAATTTCGTTCGACTTTTATTTTATCCTATCAATTAACATGTAGAAAACATGTCGTTTTTTTTTCTGACGTCGCATTTTACATTTTCGTGGCAAATTAGCGATTAAAATGTGATATTGGATTCGCGAATGGAAAAAAATAGTCATAGTAGTTTTTCAATAAGGATGAAAATATGCTATTATATATATATATATATATATATATATATATATATATATATATATATATATAATTTGTCACGATTAATCATTGTATTTTTAAAGCGCTATTAAGTGACGACACTCTTTGAAATTGTGCTATGTAAAAAGTCGACACCTGTTACTTGATTAATTATTTACCACTTAAAGCCGCACTATATAAGTCTTACTGTGTTATATATATATATATATATATATATATGTGTGTGTGTGTGTGTGTGTGTGTGTGTGTGTGTGTGTGTGTGTGTGTGTGTGTGTGTGTGTGTGTGTGTGTGTGTGTGTGTGTGTGTGTGTGTGTGTGAAAGTGGTAATTTTAAAATATAATTTTTTTCAACATTTTATATGTTTTATATTTTTACGGATAAATGTCATGTTGCAAGTGTTTTATTTCAAATAAAATATAATTATTATTATCATTGAAAATAATGAATTTTTAATATATATGAAATTTTATTTAGTAATAATAATTTCATATAAAATAATACATTTCGTAAAATTAAAAGAATATTACATATATATATATATATATATATATATATATATACATACATACATATATATATATATATATATATATATATATACATATATATATATATATATATATATATATATATATATATATATATATACACATGACATCGTGAAAATAATAATAATAAAAATTGCATAATAAATTAAGCGACATCTATGCAAATTTTGATATTTAGACAATAAATTTCGAATTAGAATCCTGGAATTGTTGATTTATAATTGTAAAATTTTGATGTTATATTTTGATGTTATAATTGTAAAATTCTTTTTTTTTCTTCTACATAATATAGATGAGGATATATGAATTTTTAATTTCATTCACGTGTATAAATTTGTAATAAAATCAATTTTATTCTATATATTTTCATTAATGAATTCATATTTATAATCGATTTTTTTATTATTTATATATAAATATGTATATATAAATAAAATTTAATTTGTCATACACAAATTTAAAACACTCCGTATATATATATATATATATATATATATATATATATATATATATATATATATATATAATCGATTCTAATAGCGAATTCGCGTTCGATTCTTCGCGAGTTTTTCCGCCGGAGGACATGGCGCGTCTTAAAAATCGCCTCTCCGCGTCGCACCATCGATCGTTTTAGAACGGATTATTTATATATATATATATATATTTATATATACGTATATATATTTATATACGTCACATTCGGTCCTTTTTATCGCATATGTTCCGATAGAATCTCAACAACCCGCCATTACTACGACGAACACATGTATTTTATATATACCGACTTTCGCGTATGTATTCGTGAATTTCTGTTGGCGCCCCGATGGCCGCCAGTTTCTTTTTTACACGATCCACGGTCACAATGGCGCCGACGAATAATATGTCTCCTCCGCCATTGCGTTTTCGCCATTTTTCCACGATCGCTATGTTTATTTTATGTATGTATTTTCCTTTTTGTCCTTCCTTAGCCGTTCCGTCCTTTTTTTTTTCTTTCTTTCATTTTGATTCTACACAGCATATAACAGAATCGAACCGTCGTCTTGTGGTACAATCGTTTTTCCTTTCCATTTCATTTTTTTTTTTTTTTTTTGGTATTATAAATTGCACTCGAATCTGACTTGTAATGTCCGCCACCTTTTGGTCACATAATAAAATCTGACGTTTATTTTTGATTAAACATTGTCGACGTTTTCGTTCGAACGACACGCATAGTGTTTTAACTCGATGCACAAATATAATGCGTCAAGTCGTTATTTTTGGTACGAATTTTCAAACACGAACATGTTCACTTTTGATTTTGTATTATGTTTATTTTAAATCTTTATTAAAATATATCAGTAAATAGCATTAACGGTATTGTAATTTCAGAATAAAATTTCTGTCGAGTTAAACATATTTCATGGTTGATTAGATCGATATTATTGAATTATTAATATCTCGGTTATTTAATATTATACAAATATAGACATTAGAAAAATAATTTAATTCACAATAATTCTAATTATGCATACAATATATCATATATAGAGAAGACAATGATTTTACAAATATATATTTTCACAAATTAGATATAAAAATAAATCAAAACACTTGGACCTGGATCCATAATGATATATAGATTTTATATTTAATTACCGTTTCAAATATTAATGCAATAATAAAATTTAACGTGCAACACAACGTTTATATAAATCAAATCGTAGAGCCATTTTAAACTACGCTACGCCAAAACGGTTAAATATAACCGTCGTAAAAAAAAAAAATATGGCGGCGCATTAAGCGACCATTTGGCTACGATTCTCACCGAAAACGCCATTTTGTGTGCCAAAAAGTTCAAGTTCAACGATGGCATTCCCATTTTATGTACGATATATATCATAATTTACACTGCCATAATATGACGATGCATTTTACAAATTTAATATGCGCATTCATTATATATATATATATTTTTTTTTTCGACAAAATTATTTGATATTTATATATATATATATATATATATATATATATATATATATATATATATATATAAATTTATGATGTAGATTTTTATATTTTTTTCTCGTAATTATAAATTTGTCAGTACAAAATATCTTCTTTATATACATTTCATTTTTATTATCGTATAATTTAGTTGTATATATATATTATTTTGTATAAAAAGCAAAATTTCCGATTATAAATCGCATTCCGATTCTATGTCAGGGTTGGCCAAGCTTCTTGATAGTCCGAGTCATTAAATATATATTAAAAATTAGCAAAAAAAGAATTATATTTTTTTATAATACTTTTAATATTGGTGTTAAAAATAATTAATACAGATAATTTAAAAGATATTTCGAACATTTAAAATATAACAATACAAAAATGAAAAGAGAACCTGGAGTACATTTATCGAGGGCAACAAACAATTATCCAGAGTCGCATGTTTGGCTACTCCTGCTATATGCAATAGTCAATTAAAACACTACAAGCTGAACCTTGTACAAATTAGCGTATAGAGTATACTTATATCATTATGATCGTTCAATAAATAACGATTTCTAAACGTTTACTATAAAGTTTATATAACATGGAAAATATAATTATTATCCTCGTATAGTCGTATGAATGTTCATATGATTTTTAATTTAATTTATGAAATTTTATTATTTTATTAAAATATCGTTTTTTTAAAGATACATTGATTTTATTTGTAATAATATGAAAAAAAATGATAAAATTTTCTAGAGAGTTCTTGTTGTGTGTTTATTATTTAGAAAATACGCAAGATATATATGTTCAATGACAGCGTAAACCGGTAGAAATTTTTGAATTAACCCTCGTAAGTTGACTTGTATCGTTATTCTGTATATTCGGTCGTTGTGCCAGCCATTATATATAGTTATTTTAAAAGGTTCTTTCAAATGAGTCGTTTCACCCATTACATCCGCAAAACGAGCGGGCCGCAGGGCAGAGAAGGAAGGGTGCGACGGGCTCGATGAAGAGAGTGCCGTTTTTCTGAAAAAAAAAAAATAAAATAAAATAAAATAAAATAAAAATAAAATAAAAACCTCCACGACGGTCGTGGTGGTTATTTTTTTTTACCAGCGGAGGGGTAAAAAAAAAGTTGGAAAATGTCGCTGAAAACCGCTGAGTGGCCAACGTTAATGGGCGAAGGGTTGCTGTGCGGTCGTTTCTAGGGGATGGTCGTCGGTCGGTTACAATTTTTTTGGCTGTCGCCCGAATGTGGGTGGTTTTTTCCATCCTCTCTTTTTTTTTTTGCCCATCCGCCCACCCCAATTTTCCTACCCCGCCCGTCCACCTCTTCCGCCCATCGCTTTTTTTTTTGTCCATTTTTTTTTCTTTCATTTCGTCCTCTTATGGTCCACGGGCGTGCGGGATTTATCAATGCGGGCGAAAGTTCGCGTACATGTGCACGAGTGTTTATTGAAAATCGGGCTGGTCTCTCTTATCGATTCTTTTCGATGTACAGTCATGTTTTCATTGTGCTTATTATTTTTAAAATTTTCAAAATATAAAAAAAAAATATTTATCTTGTAAGAAGAATTGAAACTTTAAAATCAACATGTTTGTTTTCAAATAATTTAAAATAAAAAAAAATATATTATTATCAAACAATATTTTTATATGATACAATATTCATTTCTACATTTTTATTACAATAATATTGATATACAATTTATATATATATTATAACTACAATTATTTTGAATATCTCAATATATCATATTTAAAATAGTAAATTGCAAAATATTCACAATAATTAAGACATCTCTGACGTTGTATATGTTTTTTAATACGTCTTTTCATATATTAAATATCTTATTTAACACTCTTATATACATTTTTTTATCATCGAAATACACATATTATATATATATATATATATATATATATATATATATATATATATATATATATATATTATTGATTACACGTTTGATCATAAGAAATACGCGAACGCGCTGAATTACAATTTTTTAAAATACAATCTCTCGTTAAATTCGATATACACGCTTTTATATATATATATATATATATATATATATATATATATATATATATATATATATATTTATATATATATATATATATATATATATATATATATATATATATATATAAATTATATTCTTTAATTAATTACTAATTTATAATTCGAGTAACGTTGTTATATAGTAAACGAACAACTAAATAAACGTTCGTGTGCGTATTCGCGCACTTTATAATAAAAACTCGCATTCACGAATGTTAATATCATTTAACGTCCGTATAAATTATTTACACGTCTAATTAATATTGATGCGAGTGCCGATGTTTTGTTTGTTTATTTTATTGTTTACGAATGTTATTTTTATTTGTATTTCGACTAATTGTTCGCATTTTAGCGAACATTTTTCATAATGAACTTATTCGCGAAAGACTAACGACCATACGAGACTTAATTACGGGATGTTTAAGGTCTGAAACGTGCCATACACGCATATACTTATTATATTTTGTAATTTATGTGTGTGCGTGTGTGTGTGTGTGTGTGTGAAGATGGTAAAATAAGCCAATCTTTTTGCTTTTGCAGCATGAAATTCAACGAACCGACGGTCACGGATGTTTCTTCGCATTTTTTTTCCATAATTCTTAATAGTTGATGCGTTAAATATTATTAAAATATTGATAATATATATTGTCATACGTATTAAAATATTTTTTTTAAATTAAATAATTGAATTTTAAACATGTTTCATACTTTTTTTCACAATCATAAACATTGCATGATGTTATAATTTTTTTTATAAATGCAATATTTTAGTATATATTTGGTATAATTATTGAAAAAAAAAGCAATAAAGAATCATATTTTTGACGCCTTAATAAAAAAATATTATTGTTAAAAATTATATAAAAATATTAATATTTTTTTATATATAATAATTTAAAAATTAACTTCAATTTTGTTATCAATATGTCTGATATAGTTATATGACTATTTCTATCGTGTCCAGTTAAAATCACTTGATTATAAAGTAGAATTAATAAATAAATAAAATAATAATAGAAATTTTATTGTATATACATATTAAGCAAATATCGTAAACTTAGCGTTAAAATAATAAATTGAAAATTGTAAGGTACAAAGAATCCAAAATAAAAAAAAAAAAACAGAAATTTAAGATTGATTTTTACAAATATTTAGCGTATAGTTTAGCAATTTAATTCACATACAGTTTAAATAATGATATATTATATAATAAAAGTGACAAATATATATTCGCAAACAGATGGTCATACGACAATAAGCGACGTTAATTTTCATACTACATAATGGCTTATATTATTCGACGATGGACATTCACGATATAAACTAGTCGTTTGCATTTTTCATTTAGACGACAGTCCTGCACCAATTGCGACCCTTAGTAGGGTCACCCTTCGAATTTTGTTATATATATATATATATATATATATATATATATATATATATATATATATATATATAAGGGAACCGCCTGTTGCGAGCATCCACTCACGTGAAACAATGGCCCTTGAACTTTAATTTGAAAAGTGAGTTTAATGGATTTACTTTGAAATTATAATGGTTTGAACTTGACCGTTAAAAGATGGACATTTACATGATAAATATTAAAAAAAACATCTATCAATTTTTTAATATATATATATATATATATATATATATATATATATATATATATATATATATATATATATATATATATATACTACTATGATCAAAAAGTAAGGTGAAATTATCATTTAAAACTCTCGGGCATTTAGGAAGATAGATAAATAGTATTTTTTTTTTTTAGATTGCTAGGACTGTCTATAACATTTACCAATCGTATATTTGTCAAATGATTCAATTATCTCCGAATTACACGTGTTTTTTACAGCTCTCGGTTCCTTCATCACGATAGTGCATCATGTCATATTGCATTGGTTCATTGCGATTTTTTTTTTTTTTACCAAAAAATTTGACTCATATCGTTCCGCAATCACCGTATTCGCCTTATTTGGCTCCGTGCAACTTCTGGCTATTCGGAAAACTCGAAAGGTTAATTAAAGGCTAAGACACGATTGAGGAGATAAAAACCTAATTGAAGAATATCTTGAAGGCTATTCCGACTGTTTCGAGGACTGGAAAAGGTGTTAGCAAAAGTGTGTTTTATTGGACGATGATTGCTTTGAAAGGGATGAAATCGATTTAGAATAATAAATTAAGAATTTATATTTTATAAACAAATTCACCTTACTTTTTGATCACAGTATATATATATATATATATATATATATATATATATATATATATATATATATAATTATTTCAAACATAAACAATATCAAATAACGTGAATTTAATATATCGTAATTATTTTCGAAAATCTCGCCGCCAGAATACACAATGCGAATTTTATCGTTCAAAATGACCATTCGTGTAATTTTATAATCGTTAACAGACGCATTCTTAATTAGCCGCCATCGCTTTTTAATGACGCTCGAAATTATAACGTTACTTGTTTATTTATATTTCGCTTAACGCTTAATTAATTTTCTCACTAAACCTCGTCTATATCTTCATTACGTATCGACGACGCGAATTAATTTTAATCAATATTTTAATTATATAAATTTTACGGTCTGATTATTGTCATATTTTAGCTGTAAATATATATATATATATATATATATATATATATATATATATATATATATATATATATATATATATATATATATATATATATATATATATATATATATATATATATATATATATATATATATATATATATATATATATATATATATATATATATATATATATATATTTAAATTATTTTTAACCGCATATTATTTTTTTACATAAATTATATTTTTTTTATGATAAACGAACTCGGGTACATTTATTGAGAGTCACAAATAATCCTTCAAAGAGCCGCAGTTTGGCCATCTTAATCTATAATTCTCTATAGTGTTTTCAGTATATTAAAAAAAATGTATATATATAATTTAAATTAAATATCAAAAATCGAATTTATAACAAAATAATTGAACATATTTTAGATATCGTTCAAAAAACAAACACTATTCATTTACTTAGTGCAACATAATAATAATATATATATATATATATATATATATATATATATATATATATATATTGTCATAACGTTTCATAATTAATAATATTAACTCATTAGCGTGCGTTGGCAACATTAAGAAGAGTAGAAAAAAAAATAAAAAATAATAATAAAATTAAAAAAAAAACAGCGGTTCACTCGAGAGAACCGGGCTCACTGTATATATTAATTTAATTAGCGGTCGCTAAGGGGGGTTGCTCGAATAATGCGCTATAGATTCTTCAGATAAGACTCGCTTAGGCCTATATGGTCGTTATTATTCCCCCCCAACATGACCGACACCATCTAGACTATCTTGTTTTTACGCTCTTTTTCATCTATACAAGCCGCCATCGGACATCATCATTATCATCATCATCGTCGTCGTCGTCTTCGTTGTCGTTTAGATTTCACGTGATAACCGTTTTATACTTCGCGTGAGCTTTGATTCGTTATCATTCTTTTCATATGACGTATCGGTGTGTCGATCGATTTTCATTTGTTATACAATATCAGTTTAAAACTTTGATTTAATTATAATATAATTATTTATTGAACATACTGTATATTTTTGAATTATAATTTTGTGTCAATGGGTCGTGCGATTATATTGTATTATTGATTTTTATGTTCTAGAAATCAATATCACACGTTCAAGACACTTAAGATGACAACTTCATGATAATATTATATATATATTGTTTACATATAACGTACATATGTGTGTGAAAACAGTGGCGTAGTTCGTAACAAAATTATTTAAAATAAATATAATTTGATTCATTCGAAATTCTAAATTTTCAACAAAACAAGAAATATTTTTTTAGAGAAATGGGTGATTTGATGAAGCGGAGTTTTGAGAAAAAGTTATTTTCAAAGTATTTTTTACGTAAAACTTGATACGAACAACAAAACGCAATTATGATGTTTTTTTTTAAAAGAAAGCTTTGAATCGCTCATGAAAAATATCAAATTTTTTTCCAGATGCTGCACTTGAAATAATATATAAATATTTAAAAAAATGTCAATCCGACGTTTAAATCAGATTCTTTTGATTATCATGTAAAAAAATACGTTACAACATTATAAAATATTATCGAATTATTTCATTATATTTTTTGAGTTATGATTCCGTTCGCATCTAAGAGCGCTGCGTAAATCCGACTTAACTCGTCTAATTTGAATAACAATCAAGCGATACATCAACGAAACGATCAAAATATCGGACAACACAAACTATTTTTTATTCATTTATTATTATTTTTTTTTAAAGAAATAATTTAATATTATTATTAGCGTTTAACCATAAATTTCGAATCATAATCGTTTTGATCGTTTAACCGCTGATAGATAATGCGGTCTTAAACGAAAATACGACGAATTAATTAGAATCAACCGGCTTATCTGTTAAAATAATAACGTCATTAGTAAAGTTAACGTTCCTTTGTGGGAAGATGAGACGATTAGATAGCGAAATTAAAATAGAACGAGATAGAACCGTGAGGAGAAGACGGGCGAAAGAAAAAAAAATAGTAATAAGAAAACGACCGTGTATATATATATATATATATATTTTTTTTCGAAACACACTGTAGATACACACACACACACACATACAAATATAAGCTAGCCGTACAAGAGATAGATACCTTGGCGCTCGTTCTATTTCTGGTTTTGCGCAATGATTTCGTTAACACGTTCCTAATTCAAATCCCGTAATTAATTGCGTGTCAAACGAATTAATGCTCATTCTCGACAGAAGTTTCTCGCTTTATTTACTTTATATATATATATATATATATATATATATATATATATATATATATATATATAAGCGTTCTTGTTGTTAGTCTATTTTTTTCCTTTACCAAAAGATAGATGAGTTGTGAGCGAAAAGCGTGAAAAAATTGTTTATCGATGGTGAGATGATAACGCGCCGTCAACGTGCTCCAAATTTGTACTAAAACACAATTATAAAACTGTTATTTTGATTATTATTTTTAATACAAATATATATATATATATATAATTTGAAAAAAAATATTCGTATTAAATTTTATATAATATAACAGTCCGCGGGCCGAAGTTTGATCGTACATGCTATAGAAATTATGATATTATGTTAAATTGAAAAAAATATTTTTTTCTAATCTAATCTAATTTTGAATCTGATAGAAAAAAAAAACTTGAAATTGGACAATTTGATTTAATTGACAACATATATATATATATATATATATATATATATATATATATATATATATATATATATATATATATATATATATATATATATATATGCTTTATTTAATGTATCAAAATTTTCTATAACTGCAATATGGAAGGCAACGAGTAACCATCGCGTTGAATCTTCTCGTACATAATATACAATAAAAAAATATCACATTTTAATTATCGAACGTTAAAATAAAAATGATAATAATCAATATTCAAATATGAAAATGTAGATATTCATCACTTTATAATCTTTATAATTTGTTAAACGACAAAAAAAAATATTATATATACCATATATACGAACAAAATGGACAACACGAAAGGCTTATTATCGTCGAGTATTTTCTATATTTATTAAATACAATAATGTATTCTGCAATATATAAATAAATATAATAATAATGCGCTAAAACACAATCAATCGATTACTATGAAAATTTATACGAATGTTCATATATCATATATTATATTACTACATTTCGTGTTTCATCAATAAAACATGCTATTTACACGTGTATATATATATATATATATATATATATATAAATATATATATATATATATAGAAAATATGTCCCTATCAACATTATGAATATTAATTAGAGTGTTTATTTAATTTTTCTGTGTAAACGCGTTCAAAGATTACGCAATATTAATTTATTAACTCGCTTGTCACTTTGTACGTAATTTGTTACTTTTCACCGTGGAATGCATAAATAATGTATTCTTTTACGTATCTAATACATATATATATATATATATATATATATATATATATATATATATATATATATATATAATTAATTATGTCGCTATATATGCTTATGTTATTTAATTTATTGCGACAAAATCGAAACTCGTCTATTTGAAAATATTTTAAAAATTAATGATGTTCACTATTGCGTTTATCGTGTGTCCGAACAGATATAGTCAAATAAAATAATAATTAATTATGTATGTATGTTGTTTATTATTATGTTAAAAGATGAAATGTTTTATGTTTTGATTTTAGACGTATCGAATTTAAATTGCGATTATATATCGGAAAATTTTATTATACTTTCTGATTGTAAAATATTTATAAACAATGTATTAGTGAAAGTTGTAATTGTTAAATTGTTTGAATTTTGAAATTATTATTTATTTATCATAGTACCTTAGAAAATTTTAAATACGACTACTTTTATAAATATCGTATATAATATAGTCAGATATCAAAATTACAATACTCTTAGGAAATACAATTTTTTTTTTGAATTTCAATAATTCAAATCTATGTACTCTTAATATATATATATATATATATATATATATATATATATATATATATATATATATATATTTATCATCGTCTATAAAAATCGGAATATAGTTCGAATAAAATTAATTAAAATTACTATTGATAGTACAGTCGAATTATATAATTCGCTTAATATGACTTACACTTATGTTACATTAAACGGATTCAATTATATACAAAATTTAATCTATCATATATTGTATTTTTTTCAATTTATGAAAAATTATATATATATATATATATATATATATATATATATATATATATATAATATGATTCGCGAGCCGTAGATTGACCCGTCATGTCATACTATATATATATATATATATATATATATATATATATATATATATATATATATATATATATATATATTATGGGGTCTATCCAAAGAAGTCGGCGTAGCTGGAATTTTTTAACGTTTTAAGATGTTTGTCTATTCGATTCCGAATAGTGGCATGTGCTATGATAGTGTTTGATGTACGAGTATAGTAAATCAGTGTTATCAATTATGGGCAATATGATAGAACGTGTTCTTATCTATTATTTAGTTAAGCGTATATTACACAAATCGACGTTTCCGAACTATTATTCATTTCGTTCTAAAAATAAAAAAAAAGAAGAAGAAATTCAGATGTATCTAAAATTTAACACGTAGTTTGAATCGTATCTCAATCGAAACGTGTCGATTAATTACGCTTAAAATGCATATATTTATGTTGAATGTAATTCGTTAAATTAGAAATGTGTTGAATGATGATAATATATATATATATATATATATATATATATATATATATATATATATATATATATATGTATGTCGTTTAACAGTAATACGATTTTTTTTATAATTCAAATTATTTTTGTATATATTTTTAATATGTACGATATATTTTAATAAAAATTATAGTATAACCATTTTAAATTATATTAATGATCATTGAAATCAATTATTTTAATAGTACAAGAACAGTAATTTTACAAATCTTAAATATTTTCATTATTTATAATATCGTATAAAGATATCGGTAAAAAGAAATATCTGAAAAGCATTCGGAATATAATGTAAAATAATAAAAAATATAAATATTTTTTTCTAATTATTTATTAATCTTCCTATTAAAAAAAACACATATAAGACGCCATATTTGTTACTTAACACAGATTCTATAATTATTGCTATTACTATATAAAATATTTATATATATATATATATATATATATATATATATATATATATATAATTTTTACTTTCAATTTATGAAGGACATCTATATTTCTATATTAAAAATATATATTACTGGAAATAAATTTTTAACTCCGTATTAATAAATTTGATATATTAGTAAAGTCATTGTCCTCTTTCTATATTCATTCATTTTTAACATTTCTCAACAAAAACGACTAATATAAATAATGATATAGAAAAAAAAATCCCTATTCATTGATCGCATTTATAAGCTGTATATTTAAAAAATATTTTTATACGAATTATACGATATTTTTTCTATTATTATTTATTATCTTCAATTTCAAATAGTATATATTCCTCATTTATATTGAAAATATATATATATATATATATATATATATATATATATATATATATATATATATTGATGTTGGAACGAAAACGTTCCGATAAGAGCGTAACCAAAAAAAAAAAAAAAAATCACGGTCTGATAGCTTTTATTGTGCAAACAAATCAGTACAATGTTTGTTTTTCGATGGCATTTAAAAGCGATCTCGTTTTGAAATACACGATTAATGTCGAAAATTAATTGAAAAATTGATTTTATTAATATAAATATTTAACCCACATATAATATTTGTAATAAAAAAAAAAATAATAATAATATTTGTAGTACAATCGACACGCAACCGTCCGTTAAATACGCGTTCATATATAATAATCGAGTAAAAATAATTGTTTACTCGTAATAATTGATCGATTTTAATTATTGAAAAATTTCAGTGAAATTTCTCATACGAAACGTACATTAATTTAATAATATATATTATCGACATTTGTTCGATTAACCGATGGAATTTATATTGTTTAATGACGGTTTTTCTTTGCTGCAATGAATGTGTGATAAATAGAAAAAAAATGTCTTAATTTATAATTCAACCCTTTTTTATATATAAAAAAATTATAAGTATACTTTATAAAATCGATTATTCGATAGTTGGATATTTTTATTACACGTAAATTATGTAAAATTTTAAATTGTGTCATATTACGAAAATTTGATATTATAAAAAAAAATAATATTTTTATATTGACATATTGCAATAATATAATATTCACTTTATAATCCATTTTTTTTTATTATATTTATTTTATAACACTATCGTTATGATAATTTACGTGTGAATTATTGCAATTTATTATATTGTTCATATCATTTATACTTGATTATATGTGAAAAAATTGCATTATATTAAACCGTATTTATTATCTATATATATACAATATATTAGATAGTGATAAATACGTTTCAAAGTTTATTTTTATATGATACATTAAAAATACACTAATAAATGCTCAGTGCCGATACAATTCACAATTATTGATACATGATTAGATTTTTTTTTGTTATGTGAAAAAAAAACGTTTTCGGCACTCTTTGATGATGATACTGTATTATCAATAGAAGTTACTCTTTATCTTTTTTTATAGGTATGCGAGTTATATATATATATATATATATATATATATATATATATATATATATATATATATATATATATATTTATAATTTTTTGGAACTTGGTTATATATATATATTTTTTTCAACTATCATAGATAGATAGTACCGATTCGTTTGCCACGAAAAAAAAATCAATCCGTGTTAACAACATATGTCGGCTCGTTACAAAAAGATAAAATTTCTCCGTTTTATACGCCGATTTCGGCGTTAAATCGAATAGATAACGAGCGTTTATTTGAACGCTATGTGTAACGACGTTATGACATAAAACGAACACACAAATATATATATATATATATATATATATATATATATATATATATATATATATATATTATTGGAACATTTGTGTTTACATAGTGACATATTATTAAAATATAATAAGCTTGTAGTGGTGATATTGGGGTGTTCAGAAAAAAAAATGGGAAAAAAACAACCATATGCCGTTTGTTCGACTTCAGTTTCTATATAACACGAAATAACGACGGTATACCGTTGTAATATTGCGCGATAACGATTAATTTTGACAATCTATTGTTTGTTCCCTTTTGCCAAAAAAAAAAAAAAAAAAATCATCATAGTAATTTTTGCGATTCATTTTCATGGATAGAAAAATTGCCAATTACGATATCTATTATCGATTATTAATAATATATTTTTATATTCATCACAACATATTTTACATTACTATTGAAAATTATTGACACACTAAGATTGTAATCAGTGGAAAAAAAGTCGAAATAAAATATCAAAAAAAAAAAAATTACCCAAGGGCATTACCTATATACTTATATATATATTTATATATATATATATATATATATATATATATATATATGTGTGTGTGTGTGTATGTATTATATTAACGATTTATTTTCATTTATTATTGAAGTTGTTCTCGATGTGTGTAAGTATGAAGGAGTGGCGAGCTGTATAATATAATTACACGAAATTATAGGCATTACACGTAGTGCTCGGTTGAACGATTTAATTTTTTTTTTTTATATATAAACACGTACACACATACACATTTATAGTATATAATATGTGGCATTTCGATATGAATAATATCGCCACTTAGAAAATGATAATATGATCTGTATATTTTCATTTCATTGAATGTAATATTCATATATTCGTGTTAAAATTATTTTTGATTATATTATATATATATATATATTTTTTTTTTTTTTTTGAGTTATTGTATTGTTAATATATATGTGCGATATAATGATATATATTTATTTTAATTCGAAGCCGAATCGGTGCTCATGAACAGCGAAAGTGCGTTTATAAATTGAATACTTCATTGCGTTCATTTAAAAAATTGTGTACACGTATTATTTATATTTATTTACTATGCTATCTATTTATTTATTTATTTTTAGAGACATACGAATAAGTATTTTTATATATTTTTTAAGAGCTGCGACTGACTATTCGCGGACTTTTCGCCACGTTTTTTTTTTATATATACGGTCGTAATCCGGACGTTCGATCATAAAAAAAGCGATTCCGAGTCTCGTTTTATTATTATTATTATTATTCTTTCGGTAAAGTGAGACGCGTTTTTACGACGGATCGTGAAAAGATTTTATTCTGCAATTATTACGATTCGTTAATGCGAATTTAAATGTCTCGGACTGTAAACGCGAATTTGTGCGTTGAATTTTGCGTGAAAAACGATTTAATGTTGTAATTTCAGTTTTTAGTATATTTCATGTTGAGATCATAACAAATCGTAATCTTGGTATATGCGACGATGCTGCTTTTCAATTTTCATTTTTATTACAAAAATAAACGCATAATTATTCATATTATAATGGATTTTATAACATTTTTTAAATATTAATATACCATACTCTAATTACAAAATGATATAATAATCGATCATATTCAAAAATAGTATATATTAATTATTTTTTTGAATAATATTGAATATCAAGCAGATCTATAATTATTAATATAAATTCTTCAATATACGAGGAAAATTATGGAAAAATAATTTTAACTATCAAGCAATATGAAGATAATGATATATCTCAGAAGAAAAATAAAAAGTTGTGGTCTTAGTTAAAAAAAAATAATCATGATTAAAAAAAATTGATATTGATATATGAATGTAAGTAAAGTGTAGATCAATCTTGAAAAAAAAAGAAGACTTCAGTTTTGATTATTGAGAGACGCTGCTTTAAAATAATTATTAACACTATAATGCATAACAGAAATAGACAATAAATTCATAAATATTTTTTTTGTTTTTCAGCGTAAACTTGTATTATAGAGTTTCAAACATTTTCTTTATCTTTTGATCTAGTATAGAAACAAATTTAAAAAAAGTTTTCTTTACGAGTCAAATTAATCCTTTATCCACGTTGATGTTGATGTTGAATCGTAGATTTTAATACGTATTAAAATGAACATCGATATATTAATAAAATCTAATTAGAGTATGAATTAATATATATATATATATATATATATATATATATATATATATATATATATATATATATATTTAATGATGGTCAATAAGAATATGATTTTCCCGAGTTTCCAACCCCTTTGCCGAAAATGCGCAATAAACAAACACATAAGAAAAACGAAACGAGGCGCCGCCGTTTAATACGACCGCGGTCAATAAATAAGGGTCGTCGAGACCTTTTGTTACTTCGCTTATGTAACGTGTAGGTGGTCCCTTCGCCGGTGTGAAACCTTGCCCTATAAATTAGGACCCGTCGGGACCCCAGTCGAATGATAGAGCTTGCGGCCCGAGGCAATTTTTCGAGCCACCGTTTGTTTGCACAACCATCATTCACTGCAGGCATTTATGGGGCATATTTACGGAACCCCTCCCTCCCTCCCTCCGTCCCTCACCTCCCTATTAAACGCCGAAAGCTTGGACACCCAATACGGGAACACGGACGGAATATTTATGCGCGTCGAGCTGTCGATCGATGTGTGGAAACAAATTTATTTTTTGTACTAATAAAAAAAAATGTTCATTAAAAAAAAAGTATATTATTTTATTTATAATTTGATATTAAAGCATTCAAAATAATAATTTAGAATCAAAATATATATGCTGATTTCAAAATCGCAGTTCGCTTTATTATATTAGTTAAATATTTTTATATTAAAAAAAAAGTGAATATTTTGCATTAAAAACCTTTATTATATATTACAGATAAAGAAAAATATGTTATAATATATTATTAACGATATTCAATATGAGAATTATTATATTAAACTATACATAGCATCAATCTTACAATATTAACGATTTAAAATAATAATTTTATTTTTTTCTATATACTCAAAATAACGACACTGTTTAATTTAAACTAAATATTTTTAGACACATCTTATGTTTCTCAAATGTTGCCGAATACGATTAAAATTCAAAAATTATATATATATATATATATATATATATATATATATATATATATTCAAATAGTTTTGTAGTCGAAAACTATCGATTTTCCTAGTCGTTTACGAATGCGTTTCCAATTGTTTAACGAATTAATTCGTTTTGTTTATAATATTGTCTCGTAAATTTCACATAGAACGAGTCTTTATATATATATAATATTATATTTATATATGTATATTCATTATACTTATGTAACGATCTGATGTTTTATCGATTGTCATACTTGTCGAGACTGGTTTTTTTTTTCTGTTATTCGTCGCAATTCGATATTGTTGAAAAATCTCACGCCATACTTAATAACAAATGGAGACATCTTGTTTTAAATATTCGATTAATATGCATAAATATGTACGACGTTATAAAATGCATTATAAATATATATTACGTTCGATGAAACGATATTATAATAATATGACATATTTGATAGTATAATAAAATAATTTTCAAACATAGATTTATATTATATATATATATATATATATATATATATATATATATATATATATATATATATAATATAATACATAATGATGTAAAAAAAAAAATTTTTTAGCTTACCGGTTGTTCGACTTGTGCGCACAGTCATCGCTCACGTCTATTAATCATTTATTCGGCGAATTAAAAAAAAAATAGACAAGAGGGACATCCTTTTTCGATGGGGCTCACATATTATATTCCCCTATCGCGTGTTAATACCTCGCTTAGCGCTATTTTCTCGAGTGCTTTCGTAGTGTTAAGCGGGGGAGGCTCTCTGAACGTATGAATAATTCATGTCGTCCGGGCGACGAACCAAAATGTACAAATATAACCAAAAAAAAATAAATAAATAAATAAAAATAAAAAAAAATTGCGCGTGTGTGTGCGTGTGTACACGCGCACACGCATAATATTCCAAAATGACGCTTATTATCCTTAATATGACGTATAAATCTTCGGATATAGGGCGGAAAGGGCGGTTGTAGATTAATCAAACATAATGTCTCGATTGTGAAGAACATGTTTTTTTTTTTTTTACTTCCAAGTCTCCAGATTAATATTCTAGATGGACCATTGAATTTATTTATTTTATTTTAGGGGAAATATATTTATTAACAATTTATACTCGAGATGTGCCGTTCGATCACCATTTGGATTAATGTTAAAACTAGATGCAATGTAATGTTTATTTATATTAATTTATATAATTTTTATACTCGTTTTTAATATAATATTATGAAGTGTAAAATGATCTTAAATTAGTTTGCAATTGACAAATTTCGAATTACTATAATGAAATGGTGGCGAAAACTATTATTTTCAGATTTAGAAATTTAATATAAAAATAAAGATTTTAAAAATTGTTTATAACAAAAATTAACATTTTTTTTGTACATTTTATATATCTGTTATTGTTTTATGTACATTATTTATAATATGTAATAATTGAAAATATTGATTTTAATCACAAATTAATTTATAAAATTGTGTAATATGATATTTTTAATAAATCATATAGTCGAAATTCATATACAAAATTCTTCTTGAATTTGTCTTTGTATATTTATATATATATATATGTGTGTGTGTGTGTGGGCGTCACTCGATCGCGATTTATTCAAAAAGCCCGACTCGAATCTTAATTAAAATTGGGTATTAGCCACACTCGAATCCCGGGCAAAATTCTACGGTTTTTGGGGGGTTGCGAAATCTCCGCCCTCGTTTCGTAGCGCATATTGGATTATACTCGACTTCATTTGACTCCCCAAAAACGGTTTATCCACTGATCCAATTTTAATAAATTATCTCGGCTTTATACATACATACATATATATATATATATATATATATATATATATATATATATATATATATATATATATATATAAGGGTGAAACGATCCTGGGGTACGGAGTATCCGAAATTGTCGAATGGAAAGGGGTCTCGATGTCGTCGTATTTATTTGTTGTATTAGAACAATTTGTAAATAATGTTACTTTTATATATACATATATAGTCACAAATATCAGATTTATTTATTTATAATAAATACCATATAATATTATTATTATACATTTTTTTTAAGTTATAAATATAAGAAAAAATATAAAACTTAAATATATAACACGATAAATCTTTCAACTAGAACTTGAAGTATGGGCATAGAACTGACAATACTCGTAAAAAAAAAACAAAAAAATATATATCTATATAAATATACCGTCGACGTCTCTCACGAGCTTTATTTTCACTTGTGAATAAAAATATTTTATTTTTATCATACTAAATAGTTGAATATAATATATATATATAATTTTTATAATAAATAAAAAATATCACTTGTTCTTTATAAATTACAAATAGATCGATTTTGATTTTTCTCGTCGTTTTGTATTTGAAACACGTTTGGACTCGTTAGCGTTTTCCTTTAGCGGAAAATCGATTTTCAAAACGAGTTCGCGATCACGTTTCGTAATAAAGAATAATTGCTGAACGGGATAAATTTATTAGTTCGCAAATCGACGATTTTAACGAGATCCTTGTTTCGTATTTCGCATTGGTAAATATGAATAATTATTTATATATTATCATTTTTTTTTATAATATTTTAAATTATTTATATATATATATATATATATATATATATATGTATGTATATATGGTAAATATTTTATAATATATTTTTATAAGGGGGGTTTAGTTTAATTGAGCGTATTTGTGTTTAACCGCCGATTGTGCGTAAACGAAGAAGTCAATAACGACCGCTCGTCGAAACCGCGAAACTACCTTAACAAAACCCCATCCCCCCCCTTAGTTAGGGTTTATTTTCGAAGGGAAAATTCAGTTTTAACGACGTCATCACAGTACTATTTTACTACGACGGTCTAGGCTATATATTTTAATGAATTGCCCTTCGAAAGGCGGTTCTGTACGGAATTAACGCGACGACATTCCGCGACAGATAATTAAAATCGGATGTAATCGTTTTTCTGCGACGACTTTTGCGGTTAGTTTAGTTTTGTGTGTGTGTGCTAAATTGTTATTTTGTATATTTATTTATTTATTTTAATGATCGTTTTTATGTTTATATCGTGCGATAATAAAATATGTGCGAGACGTTAATTCGTTTGATCGCTATTTTTCCCGGTCGTTTGTCTTGATTTTTCTTTATTCTGAAAGTGTTCGTTTATTTTGTCAATCATATATTAAATTAAAATATTTAAAAACCTCTTATATATACTTGATTAATATATGAAAATACAAAAATGTTATGATAAAGGCCAGGGATGGCCAAGCTCTTTGATAGTCCGAGCTATTTTTCAAAATTAGAAATATTTTTCGAGCCGCAGTTCAATACGTATTAAAATTATATTATTAAGAACATATAAATAAAAGTACAAAATACATGTATTGAATTAAAATATTAAAAATTAAATAAATTTATTTGACTTTTTTTTGATAATTTTTAAAAATTAAAAATGAAAAAGGAATTCGGGCAAATTTATCGAGAGCCACAAATAATCTTTCAAATTTGGCCACCTCTAATATAGACTATGAAAATTTTAACTTGTCAATTTAATATACATTTGAATTATCACATTTTTTAAATACAAATTTAATTAAATAAAATCAATATATTTTTTGAGATAAAATATAGAGAATATTCATACATTTTTTCATAATAAATTATCAAGGATTATATTGACAATGTATGCTCAATTTAAAATTATTTGTATATTAGTTAAAAAAATCTATAGATAAAATTTCAACATGTCATACAATGTATTTTAACTTTTTTATTCGTACATCGAATACAAACACATCTTCAAAATAACATAGTATCGACGAAACGACTTCATTTTCTGAACAGACAAAAATGTAACGAATGATAGGAAATATCGGAAGTAAAAAAAGGTAAGGGGGACGGAGAGGGGGTGGGGGGGTGGAGGGCACCGTATTCGAAACGATCAACGATCGCATTCTAGCAAAAGTTTCGCTTTTTAGAATCAGTTTTATACACGGATTTATGTTGGCACGCCCGTTCAAACTGACGGATGAGACGAATTTTACACTCCGCCATTACGGAATAATGAGCGTGGATAAAGCAGCTGCGGCTCCAGCCACTTTATGGATTGGCATACTCAATCTCGTTTGTAACGAATCGCGAATCGTCAACCTTTTTCTGATACAATTCCATATATATATATATATATATATATATATATATATATATATATATATATATATATATATATATATAACCTAAAACTGATCGTTCTTTTCAACAATTTTGTTTCTATATAATCATTTATATTTCATACTAAAATCAATTGTTTATGTAATAGTTATTTATCTACATCATTATTGTGTAATATTTTATTTTGAAATGATGTAGAAATATATATATATATATATATATATATATATATATATATATATATATATATATATATAAGAATATATCTGCTTTATTTTTCGCATGAATAGAGAATGACTGCACTTATGAGATGCGATATTTTATGGTGGAAACGGCTGAAAAATGGCTTTCCTATGCTCTATTTCTTTAGGGTGCTCCCCAAGTGTTTCGTCGGTAGCCCTCTTTGCAATAGTATACGGTAGAAAAAAAAATTGGATTCTTTACAAGCACCATTGAGAAAATATCGGGCAACTATTTATTCCGTGCTATAAATCCAAATTCGAGTTCACTATTATATTAGGACCGCCGCTGCCACTATTTAGGGGTGGGTTTTTACGGAAAAAAGAGCGACATAAAAAAGAACAACCCCTAGTCTTTCTTTTCGACTGGGTGAGGTGGATCTGTGCGGACTGCAAACCGACACCCCTTTCCCCCCCACTTGCTTTTTTGTCGAGTCGCAAAGTGAATGTATTGTTTTTTAATGGAAAACAACGTTATAAATCGATATTTTATACGAAAACGTCGTTTTAAACCGGCTTCACAAAAGAGGGGAGAGCTTTTTCACCTTCTTTTTTTTTTTACAATCGTCCCCCCCCCCCTCTCTTGAACTCCTTTCTCTCTCCCCTCCCCCCCGCCCGCTTTGTTATGGTCGTTTTTAATTTTTGTCGCGTTTTGACGTTGAATTTTAAGATGGAAACCGAGCGAGAAAATGGCCGCAAAACGAACTAAATCGATCAAAATGACCGACCAGAATGAATAATATAATTTTATATTTTATTAGATTTTTTCCTTGATATTTATTTACACGCAATTTTTAATATTATTTAAAAATAAAACAATATATATATATATATATATATATATATATATATATATTATATCGTTCAACTGCCGTAATCCCGGTTATTTCTTAATTTAACTTCAATTTGTCTCTCATATTCACCCTCGCATTTATACGTGCCGTTGCATTTTTAATACGATAATGGCTTCAAATGACATTTTAATATACGCTTTCGCTATATTAGCATACGTAGTTATTTAGAAAAGGGGTTGCAAATGCGTCAAGGCGCAAAGGATTCAATTATATCTTCCAGCGCATACGCATCTGTGGGTCGCGTTTTGTTTTTAAAGGGGTTGAATAATAAGAGCTATCCATTTTTTTTTTCATACGATAAAACATTATAATTAATTGAAACGTTGATAAAAATAATCCAATTAAATTGAATGTCTATTTTAATCATTTCATATATAAATCGGTGGCTAGGAAATGTGAATTAATGATTTATATATCCTATGTATGTATTGTAAATAATATATTTATTATAAAATCAATATTAACAAATTAAATTAATATTTAAAAATCAGTAAAAAGAAATCCACTTTTAAAACTACTTTCACATCATCGATTTGATATATTGTTTATAACAAAATTAATTTCCTAATAATTAGCATTATTAAAATTTAAGTGGCAACATAGAAAATAAATTATATCGGATTGAACATTAAGTTTAGATAATTAGAAAGTATTAATAATGTTTAATTTTAAACATTTATCAAAAAAAAAATCTACTTTAATATATAAATATCAAAAGAATCTAATTAAATATTTACTCGGTGCTATCGGTGATTTCTCTACGCCACTGGACCGCGAATTCTTTTTTTTTTATTTTCTTTAATAATCAACGCAATTAAAATACACAATTTACGACAACTTCATATTACAATTAAGCGCAAAATTAAAATAAAAATAACGCGAAAGAACTAAAAAAAAATAAAATGCAAATTTAACGTATTTCGCGTCGTTCTACGCAACGGTTCCACCGAGGCCAGATCTTAATCGATTCGATTTACGTCGCCGATTTCGAATTACGACGCTATTTCACATGGCAGATCGATTTTGCACTTCGACCGAAAATTAGCGCAGTCATAGCGCGAATAATTCTTTCCATTTTTTTTCTTCATATTTTACTTTTCATTTATAAATTTATACATATATTTTCTTCCCTTTCACGTATAAACTGTTTAACGGTGGAAAAATTAAACACCGCAAGTGTTGCGTTATATAATAATTCACAGCACCTTTTTAACGCCATCAATCACACATTTATCAGAAGCATATATATATATATATATATATATATATATATATATATATATATACTCATATTTATATATTAAAAAAAAAGTCATAATATTATAATAAAATACTATTTTACAAAAAGAATTACGCGTGTCGCGTGATATTTCCCTTAATGCGATTAATGCGCGATTAACCCGTCCCGTCATTTTGACAGGGTGTTTCCTATATGCGTTCGAGGGTACCTATTTTTTTTTTCATTTTTGTTATTTTTAGTTTTTTTTTCACGTGTCACGTACGAGCGACAAATTCGATGGCGTTCAAAATTCACGTGAAAAAATAATTTTACCCTTCCTCCCCCCCCTTATTATAATGCTAATAAACGCCACAGTTGTATTATACAATGAAAATAAATGTATAAATATTATAATATAAATTTTCTTTCGAAAAAAAAATATAATTTAAAACTAATATTGAATATAAAAAATATATCAAACGTGATATTTTAATGGCTCTTGTAAGATAATATTTATTATTTTCATTTTAAAGATATATCAATACAAAGTCCATTTAATTTCAGCAATTGATTTTTAGTCATTTATTTTACCTCATAATTTTATTTATCTGTTATTAAAATTCTTTTTAGCTTATTTTTTTTTTGATATTTTTTAACTTTCTATTAGATCAAATCTTTGTTTTCTAATATATAACACGAAATCGTATAATTAAAATATTACATTTTATGTACGATTATTTTGAAAAACTCTCATATTAATTTTAATATATACATATACATAAAAACGATGACAATATGAATAAATTATAAAAATTCAGATATATACAAACCGAGAATCGCAGACGTGATGTGAACCATAGAAATATTACATACATTAATTTTTATAAAATATATTTATATATATATATATATTTTTTTTTTACATTTAAATAGTTTTAGAATGGAATTATTAATATTTTTTGAATAAGAATAAATCGTGTATTATTTAATTACCGTACTTTAAGATAATAGAGAGAAGCGAAAAAGTTGAACAATTCTGATGTAGCGTATTTAAATACCGAAAAACAAAAACGTACACACATAAAACATTCCGCACGAAGAATATAATCATTAAAAATAAAATCTAGATTATCTGATATTCGGATATACATATTCTATAGAGAAGAGTAAGAGAGATATGGAGATAATTAATCGGTTATATCGGCATAAAAAATTAAACCTATATATAAATTCGATGTGTCCGAGTGAACTGTTAACGGTTCGCTTCCATTATATTTAAATTAAACAATTATATGGCTAATACACATATTCACTTAGTATGAAATAAAACGTAATTAATGACTTAATAATGGTCGAATAAACAAGCGGGCGCTATAAAAATTTTTATATTACGATTTTCACTGGAAATTTTGTAACTATTTTATACGTACATTATTATGTACATCGTAAATAGGGTGATATATAAGATTTTTTTTAATTGAACTAATTATACTTTTAAGCATATTATTAATTTAATTATATATATATATATATATATATGTGTGTGTGTGTGTGTGTGAACTATCGAGGGTGTCATTTTTTGGCGAATAAAATCTTTTGAATGGGAGCTTTGAGCGCATTCATAAATTTCAATTCTTTTTCGAAAAGACGCTTTTTATCATTTGAACATTCGAAATTGATACATGACACTGTGATCAAAAAGTAAGGTAAATTTGTTTATAAAATGTAAATTCTATATTTATTCTTCCAAATCAATTTCATCCCCTTCAAAGTGATCCCCGTCCGAAAAAAAGGCACTTTTGCCAACGGTTTTTCCAGTCCACGAAATAGTCTTTTTCCGATTCGGTTTTTATCTCTTCAATCGTATCAAAACGGCGTCCTCTTAGTGGCCTATTGAGTTTGCTGAGTAGCCAGAAATCGCGCGGTATCAAATCGGGCGAATACGGTGGTTACTGAACGATATGAGTCGAGTTTTTGGCAAAAAAGTCGCGAAGAACCAATATAGTATGACATGTAACACTATCGTGATGATGGAAATAAGAGTTGTAAAATCACGTGTAATTCGAAGATAATTAAATCTTTTGACAAACAGATGTTTGGCAAATGTTATAGACAGTTCTACCAACCTAGGAAAAAAAATACAATTTACCTGCCTTCTAATGCCCAGGAGTTTTAAATGACAATTTCACTTAATTTTTGATCACAGTAGTATATATATATATATATATATATATATATATATATATATATATATATATTAATATAAAATAAAAATAAATATAATGACAATGTGATATATCATGGAAATAATTCTGCCTATATGTTGTATAAATATATAAATATACTCGATACAATATAATTGCAGTTTACCCGCGTATATTTTAATTGTAATTATTGTTTCGTTTATCGTGTTAAAATTGTTTATAAAATTATAATTATTCGTATTATTGGCGTGTATTTTACTTTTTACAGAGTGCAATTATCGTGACCGTTCGAAATGCAAAAATTTTTCCACAATAAATTACTCTATTTTTCTGGTTTTTTTTTTTCAGCGAAATCGCTTTCGGTTTAAACGCGTTTTTATGTTTAACTGCGTAATGGTGTTTTGTCGGTGTTTTTAGTCAGTTGGTGTAACGGTGTTTCTCAATCTTTTTTCCGTAAATGATTTATCATTAATAATATATGGTAACGTTATGTACGATTAAAAAAATATAATTATTTTTTTTTATTCAAGTTATATACTCGTAAGTTAGTAATATTATATATATATATATATATATATATATATATATATATATATATATATATATATTAGGTCTATATTAAGTATCAAATTAGGAAAGTTTTAACGTATTTTAATTAATTCAATAAAAACCATTTGATATGGAAAAATGTAGCGAAAATATCGAATAGAATTTTCAACGATTCATTTTCATAATTGGACACAATTATAATTTTCCAAAAAATTTTATATCATTATATGTAAAAAAATATATATATATATATATTTCGAATACAGAAAAATATAACGAATTCGCATTACGCATTTTTGTTTTGTTTTTTTTTTTTGTGAAATAAAACCGAAAAACATAAAACGAAAAATTCTTACGAAACCGAAATAATATCGGCGACATGCTCGTATTTATTCGGTCGAAATTTTCATCACGGAACGTTTCTCGGAAAAATCGCTTTTCGCATACAAAACATCCGACATAATTTAATTTTTATTTTATTTCATTTCTATAATTTTATTTTGTATTCAGCATTCAGCCCACCCCGATTTCGATGAACATATTTATTGAATAGTTTAAATGGCAAATATTTGTACGTTTGAACATTTTTATGCGGCCTCGCGTGGTGCGGCCCGATTATAGAGTCATTAATTCGAACTGGAAACATTTTACAATATATATATATATATATATATATATATATATATATATTATGATGGTAATATTAATGAAACGAGATGTGAATAAGACGACAACGGGTTGGGTGGATTGTGGGAGGAGGACGAGAATGAGCGGGGGGGCAGGGTAAGGGGAGCACGAATAAACAATATGCCATAAATTTAATTATTTTATTATTATTTTATTGCCCGCTTTCAACATGACTTAATGAAACGGCAGTAAAATGAAGAAAAAAAACGGTGAACGAGACCCGGGGCCCCGGCTTTAAGTGGGGGCCCCGCTTGTTGCCAATTTTTATTATTATTATTATTTTTTTTTTATTTAATCTCGCCGGGCTTTTTGACCACGATTTTTATTGCCGTTATTATTTTACAATTATTGCGTACACCGTATTTATTCACTTTATTGAACCGTGAATTAATTAAAAACCGCGTGTTCGCGATCATATTGCGGTGAAATTCGATTAAAAAAGCGACTCGCTCGTCTCGTCATGTAAAAAAAGATCGACACTTTTATATTAAAAGTATATATATATATATATATATATATGTGTGTGTGTGTGTGTGTATAGAGGTTAATATTTAAAATAAATCAATCGTTTCGAGTCTGGAATTAATTTTTTATAATAACTTTATTATCATTTTTATACGTAATATATGTATAAAAAAAAAATCACATTAATAAATATTATAATTTACTTTTATTTAGACACTATTTCAAATGTAATATAGAATAAATATTTATTAATTTTAATACTTAAATGAATTATTTTGAATACATATTTATTTTTTATAGATTATCTGGAAATCAATTACTTTGTAATGACTCGAATTTAAAACTATCTGATATTTATAAATGAAAATATATTATAATTATAAATAAAAAAATGAGTTTCTTTATTAAAATCAATAATATTAAATTGTTAATAATATATTAATAATCAATAAAAAAAATAAAAAGAATTTAAGTTTTCTCAATATTTATATATTTTTTTAATCTAGTATTTATTATTATTTTTTGGTTTCTACATTATATAATATTATTTTAAATACTGATGAATTTAATATATGAATCGATGAATTCAAATTCTCAAACATTTTGCGTATATTTGAATAATATTAAAAATTTATACTAAATATATACTGTATCAAAATATAAAAAAAAAATAATATTATAAAATCTATGATCTATATATTATAGAAAAACATTATCATATAACAGAGATGGTCAAGTTTATTGATAGTCCGAACAATTTTATTATTTTTAAATTATATTTAAATAAAAAGTATAAATATGTGTATTGAATTTAAATATAAAAAATAAACACATTCATTTCACTTCTTTTGAACATAAATAAATATGTGGCTCGCGAGCCGCATTTTACCCATCACTGTTATATAATAATAAAATTTCATTCATAAATAAAAAAAATAGAATATATTCATTTTTTTTTACGTACGAACAATAAAAAAAAAAATACTTTGATCGACAACAACTAGACGCCAATTCGATTTGACAAGTCATATTTTTTATTGTTTATTTATTTTTGTCATCGCATATGACATCGTATATACATTGAAAGCATATTCAATTTGTCTCGTTAATAATTTAATCTTCATTTTTATTGTCTCCAGAGTAATCCTTATGCGTTGAAGGATAGTGGAAGTGCCGGTGACATGACAGCGTGGACATCGGCCGGTTTACAACCGACGACCGGTTATTATCCTTACGATCCTACGTTGGCAGCATACGGGTAAGCTTTTTTTGTAAAAAAATATTATTTTATATTATTTTATTTCGTCGTTATCGTATTGTAATCGTCTCACTCACCGGGAGCATTTTTACGCCGTCGTTCGCATTTGACGCGAATAAATTCAAAAAAATAATAATAATTTAATACAAATAAAATTAATTATTAATTTATTTTTATTTTATTAATATAATTATTTTTTTGGCGTGCGCCCCCCCCCTCATATTTTTACATTTTTTCGTATTAGCGGTATAGCGCGCCCTGAGGCGATCGCCAAATTGGCGCGCCTCTGTTCTCTCACATATATATACATATATATAAATATTTTTTTCTCTCACTATATATATTTTCATACGACAGCGTATATTATTCATAATGCGAACGGTGAAGAGTTTGTAATTAATTTTAATTTATATTAACTCGTAAAATTGTAGCGCGATAATCGCGTTTTGGCTCTTTAAACATTATTTATTACATGTGTGAAATTCTGTGATGAAACGCATTGCGATTTTCTTTTAACAACGTATGAAATATATGATTTTATTTCTTATGTGCTCATCTATTTTTATTATTATTTTATTTTAGTTGGTTGATTGATAATTCTTATATTCGTGCCATGTTCATTAAAAATAAATAGAGATTTAATTGAAAATAGTCGTAAATCGCTCATTGTAAATTTATCGTATATATGTTTGATTTAAATTGATAATAAAATCGATCAAGATCAAATGAAGGATAATACTAAATATTTTATTTTATAAATAAATGACGAATAAAAATATATAAAAATATTAACATCGATTCATTTTTATTAATGACTTTTCAGGGTTTAAATATTATAATAAAAATCAATCAAATTTTTAATTTGATGTCCAAATATATACATTTTAAAAATTATAGATAATGTAAAATTTTCTTATTTAATTATCAATATATTGATGAATTCAGATTAAAATATATACGATTATATTTCGAACTTTATAATTTGAATAAACGATTAATTTTCAACGTGCAATAAAAATGTAAAATTGCGATTTTAATAGTCAGCAATAAATAATTTTATATTTCCTTCTAAAAGTATGAAGCTATTTTTAAAAAGCGTTCCTGGAGCACTTTTATATAATATATATATATATATATATATATATATATATATATATATATATATATATATATATATATATATATATATAATATTCACGGGCATTAAATAGTAAACAATAATCAAACACTTACAATCTAGAAGCGCTTTCCAACTTTTACTAATCGCGGCCATTTATATCCGCTCAATAAAAATCATATATAAAAACCAAACAAACACCGGAGTGGAATCCGAATTATTACTGTTATTATATTATTATTATTATTATTACTATTATGACGGTGTTGTTGATGGTCGGTTTTTTATCGTTTTTTTTTTTTTTGGGCACTGGCCGTTGTTGTGTCGAATAAACTTAACGGCTCGTTATGAATTATGGTCTTTTATTATTGTAGTTTTTCTGCGTTACTTTTTCTTAATAACCCGTCATCACGTCGAGGCGCGCGTATATTAACAACATCCATAGTAAAAACCCCTGTCCATAGGCCACCTTGGTAGCCGTTTTACGATCTCAGTTTCTCAATCTGTCACATATATACATATGTATATAAAATAATTTGAATAATATTTTAAAATTAAATATTTTTTTTTATCTAGATATTCAATGTTTAATCGATGAACCGAATTTATTTCTTAAGCATATTTAATATACTGATCATATAAAAAATATAAAATTATTATTTATATAATAATTTATAAAAAAAAAAAATAAATTTAAATAAAATAATAATTTTTGAAAAATTGATCGTTTCACGTTTATACAGTTGATATATATATATATATATATGTGTGTAATTTTCGTTTCGTTTTCGGCGACAGTTGACAACTTCTGTCTTTCGTGTGCATACAAATATTTAGCGTTCTCAGGTGTATAAAAGTTGATATCGATTGCAGAACAAAAAACCAAGTGCCAACATCGGTGCCAGCTCACGCGATCTGTTTTAAACCCTCGTTCCACTGCATCGATAGACAACTTGTGCCGTTCGACGTGTTCAAATGGATGTACCCGACGTATTATTAAATCTTTTCATATATTTTTTTTATATTAATATATTTTTACGATATCTAAAATTTAATTTTATATAAATAAATATTTTATTATTATTATTATCATTATTATTTTTTGATAAATAAAATTAAATGTTTTTTATAATATATTATTTTTTTTCAATGTTAAAATATGAAAAGGATTACTATAAAGAGATGATACAGTATTTCAAAATGTGAAATGAATATTTTTAATACAAATTTCTAAACGTGCGGTTAGCGTTCGATTGCTTTCACTTTTCGCCACATTATTTCGGGACAGGACAGGAGCTGCGCAATATATTTTCAATATGTAAATTTCGGGGAAAATATCATTTCAGAATTTATGCGATCACTTGAAACATCGCAGTCTAGGGAACAATGAAATGTAAGGCGTAGACAAATCTACGAATGAAAAAAAAGCCTTCGAAATAGTTTCTTTCGAATTCACCATTTTGTGGTAGGAGACCGGAGGGGGGGAGGAGGAAAGGGTAAATAGGGCGAAATGTGGGGTTGGCCATAAACTAAATGACGTGCTTGGAAAATTATTCGAATATACAGTTGTGGGTGTGTACACGAAACGGGCGAATCGCCGCAATCGGGCATTATATAAAATGACTGATTATTTTTTTACAATTTATTCGTATAAATACAATTATTATTCAATACGATAAAAATTTATATAATATTTAAAAATATTATTACATTCATTATATAGTATTATATATTTGTTGTTATCATATGTAAAAAAATATAATATGCAAGACAGGCGCTAGATAAACGACGGGCAACATCATTATTAGCGTCGCTCGACTATTATTATGAAACGATTATTTTAAATCATTCGTATTGTGTTTTAATAATTATCATAATTATACATTTTTATTTTAATTAGCATGAATGTTAAGACAATGTATTTACACGAGTATGAAAAATTATATATGATAAAATTTATTAATTTAAGTATGATACGGATTTTTGCGAAATTAAATATTTTATTTTAATATATATATATATATATATATATATATATATATATTTATATATATATATGCATTGATTATTCGGCACTTTTTTGCCAAAAACTCGACTCACATCGTTTCGCAACCAACGAATTCGCCCGAATCGGTTCCGTGCGACTTCTGGCTATTCAGCAAATTCCAAAGGCCAATGAGGGGACGCCGTCTTGACATGATTGTGGAGATAAAAAACGAATCGAAGAAGGTCTCGAAGGCTATACTGGAAAAAGATTATTACGACTGTTTAGAGGACGGGATTACTTTAAAGGGGGGTGAAATTGTTTTGGAAAAAAAAATAAAGAATTTACATTTAATATATAAATTCATCTTACTTTTTGAGCACAGTGTTATATATATATATATATATATATATATATATATATATATATATATATATATATATATATATATATATATATATATATATATATATATATATATAGAAAAAAAATTGAATGATGTCGTTGTGATATTGGTAATTCTTCAATCGTGACATTATATTAAAAATATTGTATACATTTTATGACATTTTTGTCAGTGACACATATTTTTGTCAATTTTGACATAATGTATTTATTGCGAACGTGTCATCGTGAATAATGCATACGCAAATAGAATCTACATAAATATATTGTATTCGTGACATTTCAATACGATATATGTAAACTATTCGTTTCAATTTAGGCATTATTTCGAGCATATCCGGAAATTGTCAGTATAAAAAAAAAGCGAGCAATAACAGTAAAAAAAAATAATAATACAAAAATCCTATTGATATATGTAAAAATATACGTATGCGTAATTTTCACTGATACAAACATCAGTTTAAAAAAAAAATCGTATTACTCAGTTAAAAAGCAGTAGCAATTTAGTCGTATTTTTATATGAATAACGTTACAAATGATAAATAAACTGAATCGATGTTAATGAATTACCATTTTATTACATTATATCGTTTGAAATTTTTATTTTTTATTCTTTTTACATTAATAATATTAAATATTATTTTCTTTGATATAAATTTATTCATATTGAAAACGAAATTATGATAGAAAAAAAATTTCAACGTAATAATATATAACATTGAGAAATATTTTTTTTTAATCCAATATTTTTCAAATAATTAATATAATTAAAATTATACAATAAATTCGTTCATAAATAATTAATCGATTTGTCGACGATCTAAATTGTGCTCGCTTGTCGCACGTCAATTTTCATATATATACACGTCCATTCTTGTGCATTGTGCGAGTATCGTTACATTTTCGCAAAGGAAGTTAATTAACGAACAAATGCACGTCATGAGAGAGAGAGAGAGAGAGAGAAACGAAAATACGGAAAACGAGAAAGAAAACAAAAGGAAAAACACAGAGTTGAAGCTCTTAATTGAAACGTCAAACGTAAGAAAAGACGAACGTATATAAATTTCTTTGTCATTTCGTCGTATTTTTACACGATTTTATTTATATATTTTTGTTATTATATTCGACACCAAAAGAAAAGAAAAACAAGACGCAACAACGACAACAACAAAAAAAAAAGGCGATAAATACGTATTGTTTGTTTGTTATTATTATTATTATTCGAGTCTTTTTTTGCATTTTCACGAGTTTATAAATACGTTTTCGTTTGATTGACAATGACAGGCGTTTTCGTCGATTGAAAAATACCGAAGAGACGTTACAACGATTTCGAGGGGGAAAAAAAAGGGAGAAATCTTTCAATTTTCCGGGAAACACATGTATATATTTAATATACAAGGAACACGTGAATATATATATTTTTTACATCTTTATTACATAACAATTCTAAATATATAATATTTAATATCACGAGTCACCACTGATTTCAATATACTTAATATTCCGTTCTAATTCTACTATATTCAATTTTATTCAGATTATTCGATTTAAGCTTAAATAACAATGTATATATATATATATATATATATATATATATATATATATATATATGAAATTAATTTTCAGATAAAGCTCGAATTCTCAATCATATTAATGGTATAAATTATATAATATACAAACGATTACAAATTAGCGATTCAAATGAATCTTATGCAATAATCGCGCTATTTTGCATAATGACTGATTTATATGAATTGCCAATAACACATTTACATAAAAACTAAATATATATATATATATATATATATATATATATATATATATATATATATTATGCGTGTACCGGATCGGTTTCACGTTCGTTATATCCGTGACACGTTCACAATATCGAACCGATGGTTGTAACGAGATAAAAAGCAAGGCTTCGAAGCTCACAATAACACCCCGTTGTATTCTCACTTTTTTCATCCCTCGTCCCCTTATATTTTATTTTTTTTGCTGGCTCTCTCTCTCTCTCTCCAACGGTATGGTGGTAAATTTTGAAAAGGTGTCCCTTTCTAACTTTTCTCATACCGCCGCGCTTTAACACACAACAAAACAACCGCGGTTCAACCCCTTCACGACCCCGGAATACGCGTAAAACGGGGTTTCGTTATCTGATCGGTCGATGTTCGAAAACACGTAAACGACGCCATTATGCTATTCGACATACGTTAACTTGTTTTTTTTTCTTTCCCTTTACGTCCTCACTAAAAAAAAAAAAACACCACCACCCACTTTCATTCATGATCATTTTATTATTTATATTGCGTAGATTTTTAGCTCGGATCTGCTAAAATTTGATAAACATATTTTTTTTTATCCAAAATTCAACGACATCCATATTATAATTATAAACGACATACTTTAATTCCAATGATTATACAATAATGTATTTATCAATGATGTATATTGTAGAGATTTTGAGTATAAAACTGATGTTTTTTTTATTTTTATTAAGGCATACTTTACAATATATGTATATAATTCTTTTGTCAGTCAGGGTGTCATTATCTAAATCATCTGTTATTAAAGCGTGGTCATTTTGTTGCGTCAGCCATATTGCTATGGGAACACTAACGTGTTTTCACGCTAATAGGCCATATTTAAATGTTACACAGAAATAATAATGATTCATATATATATGTATTTTTAATACAATAGTTTATTACGATCGAAGCGATTTAAAAAAAAAAAAGAACGACACGTGAAATGTAGAAATTTTTCAGTCGATTTTGTATAAAAATATCAATGTAAATGAAGATTTAGACTCATAAGATACGTGACGCCACTGATTTATTTATGTATATATAGAATATATTGATAAATCACTCTAACGTTTAACTAGCGGTTCCGCAGCAGTATAACACGTTTTGAAAGAAAACTAGGGGTACCAAATTAACCTTAACTCGGTCTCCCGTCCCCCTTCCCGCCGGTCGTAATAAGAAATGTTTAGCTTTATTTTTAAGATCGCTGTTGACTATTAAAAATGCCACAGCGGTCGTTAAGTTAACGCACTCCGGAATACGAAAAAGAAGAGAAATATATATATATATATATATATATATATATATATATATATATATATATATATATATAAAGATTACAGAAAATGAAAACATGTGACGCCGTGGCGACGTCATTTTTCTGAAAGTTTAACCACTGAGCCGTCGCGTCTCGTGTTAGATGATTTTTCGTAGTCGTAACTAGTTTACGGCGTCGTAAAACGAATTATTCCCGCTGAAGAATATATCGAAATGTGCATTCGAATCATTTTATTTATATATGTTTTGCTAGCGACGGTGAATAGCATTATTATTTATTTAATTTTTATTCATAATTATTTAGTAATATACTTATTTATATTTATTAATATTTTAATATATATATATATATATATATATATATATATATATATATATATATATATATATATATATATATTATTCGAAACGTATTCGTATTTATATACGCGTTTATTTAGATTTAAAGGGTCCAATTTCTATGGCTGCGATTTTATACTATACACCCGTTTGATAGGATAATTTAAGGTTCGAATTCAAATGAATTCAGGCAATTTTGCGAGAGAATAAACAGTCGACGGCAGTCTTAAACTGTTTCGCTTTGATAATGTCTCCTCCTTTGAGATCCTATGTAAATAAATGACTGCAAAATGAGGGACTTGTTAATTAAGAAGGCATACTGGGCGGGTGAATGAGAATAAAAATATATACATTGTATATATATATATATATATATATATATATATATATTTATATATATATAAATTCTTGAAATACGTTGTTCGCATTCGAATAAGTGCCACCCTTATTATTTTCAATTTTAATAATCTATTTTGTACGTCAAATCTAAATAGTGATAAGTGTATAATTTAATGCACTAAAATGTAAAAACGTTTAATGACGTAATGATTAATTTTAATGCTAAAATTGGAAACACGTTTCGCGTTTAATTGCCGGTCAATATATTGTATATGCGGTGTGGCTGCAAAATGCCGATATTGCGCCGCGTAAACAAACCGATCGGATATTTAGTTGACAGTTTGAGAACCGCTCGTACACGGCGTAATTAAGCGAATGTTGCGTATGCAATGTTACAGATGCGGAGGAGGGGATGGGCGTAAGGGGGTGTGAGGAGGGGCGGGGGCGTGTCGTTTCGTGTTTATAAAGCGAAGACAATGGAGGGCAACGAATGGCGGTTGTCCGCGGCCAACTATGGCTGCCGATGTCCGTCTATCCGCCCTTACATATTTGACCGTTATATCTAGCCATTTTAGACCGCGGCTCGGGTCGAATTTGCCGCCCACCGAAACCGCCGTTTCAAAACGCCGTATAACGTGTATACCACGTAACGGAGCGTCGATGGGCGGACGAGTGTATAGTTATGATGCGAAATCGACCATCTGTCGGCCACTTTTCGTCAACAGATGTCGCCAACGATCTACAAACTATTCAAGTAATGCTAGCGACTTGCGTTCGCGAAATATATATATATATATATATATATATATATATATATATAATATTCATCAATTTTACTGAAAATGTCTTATCTTTTATATATTTATAATGAAATATAATATATAAAATATATATATATATATATATATATATATATATATATATATATAAATATCACAATTTACGTATATTATAACGAAATAAATTTTTGAAATATGTGAGAAAAATATACCACAGACTTCTTTTTTTTTATTTTTGCGTTATTATATTTAATAAAAATATGTATGTGTTTCAGTTTTTCAATACCAATATCAAAGGTATTATTTTTTTGATACCTTTAATATTTTATATAATAAAACTTTTCGTTTATTATATATATATATATATATATATATATATATATATAATAATAATTCAAATAATTTTTACACTATTATTATTATGCATAATCAAAATATTAAATAATAATATTTTATTAAAAAAAAAACAAACAACAATAAAACGTTAATATTAACGCAAACAACACAACTGATTTTCGCATGTTTTATATCAAACTTGAAAGACAATTATCTGACATAGAATAAAATATCCGTTATGAAATAATTAAAACACACTACATTATATATATATATATATATATATATATATATATATATATATATATATATATAATGATAGTGTTACATGTGACACGATATGCATATATTATATTATAAATATAGTACATATTATAGTTTCAGATTGTAATCTTCAGCAGTGATTATTGCTGTGTAATCGTCGTTGTCGGAAATGTGTCACATTTTTTATGAATATATATATATATATATATATATATATATATATATACCATAAAATAGTGACGTACATACATACATACATTAACTATAAACTTGCGCTAGAAACGCATTCTATTTCATAGATTTTTTTCAACCCTATCGATGTTTTATTCGCATTATCAACCCTTTCATATCGTATAAAATCGATCGTCGCGGTTTTGTTTGTTTGTTATTTTTCCCACTGTTTTATTTCATGTTTTTAAAAATGCAAAGCTATTATATTACCTTTCGTATGAAGGCTTCGACGGTATATTATATAGCCTATCGTCGTTGTCGATCGACGTTATTGTTGTTTTTTTTTTTTTTTGTAAAATTACGCACGGACACATGATAATTACGCTTGTACCCCTTTTTTAGTTTTTTTTTCATTTATATATTATTTTTTTCTCTATAGTGAATTTTATAAAATAAATGTTTGAAAGCGTTTTTCGATATATAATACTTTACAATGATTTTAAAAATATTTTTAAAGTATAGAAATTATTATAAAAATATAACTTTTTATTTTCGTTACGTTATATTTCGGTATAAATATATAAAAGATAAGACATTTTCAGTAAAATTGATGAATATTATATATATATATATATATATATATATATATATATATATATATATATATATGAATGACTCAATATTTTTCTCATATTTTTAAAAATCATATTCAAAAATTGTATTCATTCTGATAGTTTTAATCATTCGTTACATATATATTAAAAATATATAAAAAATACATCGTACTTAAATTAATAATATAATCCGGATCTGAATTCTTACATTATGAATATTTTTAATGTATATGAAAAAAAAATACAAATTTAACTATTATATATATATATATATATTTTTTTTTTTGTTGTTGTATTCTATCACAATCATTGTTACGTTTGCACAGTACCGTCACTTGGCAACCTCTGTCGTACGAATATACATTCGAACATCCTCATCTAGTGTTTACTCGAATATATGTATGTATATATATATATATATATATATATATATATATATATATATATATATACTAAACTTTCTTTTCTATTTTTTTTTCGATTTTCGTAGCGAGACTTGTTACACGGAATGACAAATGGGTCGAAGTGCGGAAATATTTTAAGGTTTGTTTTGGGTCGCTGTCACTCCGTGGAGTTCAACTCATCACTCGTGTTTAAAGTCAGGCTGATTACCATTACTGAAATACTGCTGTTCTATTTTGGATTTTTTTATTTTTATTTTATTTATTTTTTTTTTTTTAGAAACCGAGACGTATTTTGTTAGTACCGCATGATGAATATTAGAGTGTCAATGCTATGAAAATAATACTCAAATTCACCCATCGCCTCACTCCCCTTTATTACTACTATCAATAACAAATTTAATTATTTTATAAATATTATAATTTTAGAAAAAAAATATTTTTTAATGTTTTAAAATGTAATCTATCTTTTTTTTTAGTATATATATTTTGAAATTCTTTATATAAATACAAGTTATGCTCAATTTTCTTATTACGTAAAACACTATAATATACATATAATTAACAGACCATAAGACATGTTAAGAAAATAATAAAAAAAAAAACGAGAAACACGCGAAAAATAATAGAACAGAACGCACATCAAATATATATATAATGTGTAATTATATATCTCCATATTTTAAAGTGCACATTAATGTAATTGAATGTTTTGTAATTTATGTAGATTCGCTTGTAATGTCGAGATTAATTTGTTTTTGGTTTTACGTTGCAAAACAAAGTAAGTATGAAAAAAAAAATAACTAACGTATAATGGAGATACTAATTAGCGTGCCGAACACGGTTCGATTTCGACGAAGAAAAGAAAAATAAAATAATAATAATAATAAAAATGAAGCAAATTTAGCGAAAATATATATATATATATATATATATATATATATATATATATATATATATATATTCCGACTCGAGATCTATGTGAAGTTCGCACGCAGCGAACTGCGCTAGAGAAAGACGGGGCATGCGGCGATTTTGAAAAATAAAATTATCGTTATGACACGTGTAAAATCAAGGCGGAAAGGAACGTTTTAAAATCGCACTAATTAATCGTTGCTGTTGTAAAAAAAAAAGGATTTTTTTTTTTTAGTTAATACAATTTTTCGTATAATTTGATTTGTTTTTGATTTGTTCGCATACTTTCGCATAGCGCGGTCACGGATCGTTTAACGCGAAAATCTCAGTGCCCACCCCGATGATATAGCGTTAATAATAATAACAATGAATAAGATGTTTTGCCGTGTGTAATTTATAAAGAAAATGAACGGAAGTCGATGTGGAAATAATATTCAATCTACTATTCATGTTCTATATAGGCACATTAAAGTTTAAAAAATAAATAAATTATTTATACGCGTTTAATTGTAACATATGTATGATGAAAATAATATATGCCTATCATTTACGAACACAATGAAATAGTTAAAGTCATTACGTTTTTGCGATAAAATGGCGGAATTCATTATCAGTGCAATAATTAAAAAAAACGCACATAACAATAAAGTGCTGATAATTTGGCCTCACAAATAGATTCTAACAGCTGTATATATATTTATTTAATATATATATATATATATATATATATATATATATATATATATATATATATATTAAATGTTTTAAAGGGTCCAAATCATGATAATTATTTATTTTTAAACCGCACAGCTCTTCATTCATATACAAACTTTGAAGATGATAATCATTGAATCTTCTGGTTAATTTCGGTTTTTTGGACCTCACTTTGTGCGCGCCCTTGTTTTCACGTTAATTACCATTCTGTGCCCTTTGGCTATTATATGATGAATATGTAAAAAAAAAGAAAAATATATCAGCAAAAAGCCTAGACTTGTAAACGAAGTCTATTTTTTGGTGAAAAATTCGCGCGTGTTCGAACCGCGCATTAAATATTCAAAAAAAAAAAAAAACATATTACAGACACACGAAAACAGAATATTTAGAAGGTTTGAAAATAAAATAAATAATAATTGTTTGCAAAAAAAAAAAACACAAAACGACGCAAATTGAAAAAAGAAACGACGAACCAAATGTGCCGGAGAATGGGAATAATTCATATGTGTGCATAATAGATTTTTAGACTTCGTTAGGGCAATTTTCGAAATTGGTTTGGAAATTATTAAAAGCGGAGCACAGACAGCTCAGGAATTTGACGCCGGGGAAAATTAAGAGATTCCCATAATAAAGTGCCGGGACACGAGTTATTACTCTTCGGCGAGGTCCTCTTTCCTCACAAATTTAGTGATTTCATGCGTCAAACGTGCGCGACACTTTTGTGCGTTTTGTCATTCGGCTGCCAGCTGTGCTCAACCGTATATCGTCATTATTTTTAAATTACAAAAAAAAATATATATATATATATATATTTTAGAATTTTTCAACAGTCTTGATATTGAACGACTTCACGCAGAAAAAACGTTGTTATATCAAGATTTGAAATTTTGATTTACTTATTTACAAGTTCGAGTCGTCAGCTCTTCGGCATGTAACCTTCAATCGATTCGATTTTATGAAGAACATTTTTTTTTTGTATATCTAGATTTGAAAATATCATTTATTTTTTATAAATTTATAATAATATTTTAATACAATATATAAAAAAAATCGTATCTCAGAAATCAAAATTTTTCTATCTGATTCAATTTGAACAAAACAGATATTTGTATTGAAGATAATATCGGTTTTTTTTTTGGAACAAAAATGATTTAATATTTTATATAAAAAAAAACATTTAGAATTTAATTATATATATATATATATATATATATATATATATATATATATATATATATATATATATATATATATATATATATATATTAAACAACATATAATATGCGTAAAATTATTTATAACTTTATATCTTTAATAAATTTTAAATAATATTTGATCACGGCCGATATTTTAAAATTGATAAAATTGATTTTAATATATAATATTGTATATTTTATTTAAATTACAATACAAAATTCACACATTCAATGTATGGAATCACTAACGTCGATACTTGAACGGATTGAATATCCCTGTCTAACGGCGTCGTACGGTCCGCGATTCATCCAATCCATCCATCTGAACGCAATTAGGCGTGGAACGAGCTCACTTCAAGACAAAAATGAAAACACATTCGTTTCTTATATATATATATATATATATATATATATATATATATAAGAAAGCGAAACGCAATTAGGTAAACGGGACCAGCATCTGCGCTTTCCCGTCAATTTCTGGACACTCAAAAAGTGTGTGTATATATATATATATATATATATATATATATATATATATATATATATATATATATATATATAATACAATTGTCGATGATAAAACGACAATGGATTACCCGACTATTACCGACGAAAATTCGTCTTTACGACGACAAAAAAAAAATAAATAAATAAACGTCTTGGATTGAATCCAGACTTGGCGACGACGGACCCATATTTCGCCCCGCGGAACGTTTAAACGCCGCTTTTTGACTTTTATAACGTCAACATTAACGCTTTAACGTCATCTAAATCAGATAAGAGATACCCTCACAAATTTACAGCTGTTTATATATATATATATATATATATATATATATATATATATATATATATATATATATATATATATATGTAATATTTGAAACTCTGAAAAAAATATATTATATGCGTCGTTGACTTTTCATATATAAATATATTTATATATATATATATATATATATATATATATATATTTTTTTTTTTTTTTTCTTAACGCCCGTCCGCTCTTTGAATTATGTCCTCGATGGATGTCTTAAATTTTTGAGGTCATGAAGCGTCACATGCTGAGCATATACATTATATATATATATATATATATATATATATATATATATATATATATATATATATATATTATTTTAAAAACTCAGTCGAATTTATAATACAATGGCGTTTTTTAAAGAAATTAATAATACATAGTATACATTGCGACCAGTCAGTCAATGGTGTATTTTTTATGATATATATATATATATATATATATATATATATATATATATATATATATATAATATTTTTAATTTATTAAATAATCATAAATTTATATAGAAAAAAATAATATAATAGAAGCATACATAAAATTTCTTTATATTGTTTTGTATATTTAATAATATAAAAATATAATATATGTAATGACCGAATGTGAATTTTGTGATAGTTAAATAATAAATATGTTCAGAATTTATTCAATACGTTTTTTGACATTTAACAGTACTTTTTAATGTTAAAAAAATAAAAAAAATTTTTTTCACATGACATTTAAATAGTGCGCGATATTCTTATATGTAAATTTTATTTTATGCGAACAATCCGATATCGATATTTTTACCAATTTCTTCATTGCGCACGTACATTTTTTTATTTATTATATTATATATTATATATTTTTTTCTATATTTTTCGTTATGAAGGCTACGTTTTGTCGACGGACATGACCTTACACATCATTGTATGCAAGTCGACTTAATTTCGAAGAGCACGAAACGGACTCTTTCAGACATGCGGAATCACGACATACACGCTCTTCTCATCGTCCTTTTTATTTTATTTTATTTAAAAAAAAAAAAGACGGACGCAATTATAAGTCGAGACTATCTATCTATCGTGCTGAAAATCTTCGAAGGATGATTCGTTCTTGTATACGAAAATATTTATAGTATAGCGTTAATACAATAAAACGACATCAACCTTTTGACTGTGAATCGTTTATCAATATCGTACGAGTGTCGATTGAAATTTTATCAATTTTTATATTTTTATCGATCAAAATTTAAAAATATATTGATTAGATACATATTTATAATGTTATTTTTTTTTATGTAAAGGATTCAAAATTTAAATTTACGTAAGACAGTATTAAGATTTTAATGACATTGATATCTTTCGTAAATATCAAATTTGACACACTTCCATGTTTTATTTTAAAAATTAAACTACACAAATATAATTTGAAAGTGTATTTTTATTAATTAATTTAAATTATTCTTATAAACGTGGTGTTTAAATTGTATTTTTCGTCATAAGAATGTTTTACTTTATATTCTGACTTTATATTATTAATTTATTCTGAAGAACAATTAAATATAAATAAAACATTTAAAACAAAGCATTGAATTTTTATCGTCTATGTTCGTTTAATTGGTATAAACGTTTCGTAAACAATGTAACAATTTCCGGGTTGGAAATTTTAAAACGCCTATTAGCATTTTAAATTTTTATTTACAATGACATCACTTAAAACACTATAAAAATCGCGGCGACGAATAAAATATTTCAGTAAAAATACAATAAATATTTTATAATTGGATTTAATAGCGTCATAAAATTTGAAAGGCGGTTTTAATTTATAATTTGTAAAATTCCGATTTTTTTTCCGTCGAAATTTAACGATTTAAAAAAAAATGATTCTCGACTATAACCCATTTTCGGTTACCGAGCGCTTTTTTTTTTTTGAAAAAAAATTCCGTTATTGTATGTTTAAATTTCCATAATACACTTAGCCATTTAAGGTAATAAGATTCTTACCTTTCGACTTTATATATATATATATATATTTGTGTGTGTGTGTGTGTAAGCCATTACATATTTTATATAAGTATTATATATATTTGTGCATAAAAACACATTCTGCGATGGAAAAATGCAACGTTCTCACCCGAAAGCATAATAGCATTCTTGTCCGTCTGCTAAAGGTTACGAATGTTTTATACACACACAAAAATGGTCGAAAAATACGCGAAAAAGTAATGTAAGATAAATAAATAAATAAAAAAGAGGTGTCGCGAAACGTAACGAAAAAAATAAATAAATATATTAACAAAACGAATAAGTAAACAAACAGTGCGACGAAGAAGAGTGGCAAAGTTTCTCGAACGCTTTTTTCCCATTCAAAAATAGCTAAATGTTCTACGTTTTCGATTCGGTTTTATTTATATAAAGTCGGGATTTTCTAAGTTTCGCTCTCGTTTTTGTACCGATTTTTGTTTTATTATATATATATATATTTTTTTTTTTTGTCACTCTATTTCACCGTCGTCCCTCTTCTTTCCGACGATTTTCTCTTCACACGTTTCCGAACTAATAAATACTAGGCGATCTATTCAAATCTCTGGATGAGGCAAAACTGAATAAAAAAAAAAAAGGCGACGCTAGAAATCCTGGTGTGTGAAGAGGACGCTTCGTAGTCGTCAGGAATCCCGTTTTAGCACAGCATCCGGCCTCCGGTTAAAACGATAGGGCGAACGAATACCAAAATAAATATAAAAACCGATAACGCTTTCGAATAAAACAATAAGAATTACCGAAAACAAAATTTTCAGAATGAGACTCGTATATAAAAAAAAAATCTTACTCATAACTTAAAATTATTATATATACAAATTGATGTATAAAGCTTTTATATAGAATATATAGATTTAATTAACAAATTTCTAAATCTAAAAAAAAAACAATTTTTGCCAAAATTTCAAAAAATTTCTTAAAAAATAATATAATGGGGTACACGTTTCATCATTTCGTGTTTATATATATTAAAAAATTTCACTTTAATAATACATCTTTCTGGCAAGAATGTCAAATTTGAACCAAAAAAAAGTTTCAATATCGAAAATGCAGTCCGGTTTGTGGTTACGCGATTGCAGATTAATTTAAGAAAATCTTTTTTTTTTTCTATATAAAAAAGTGTCATTTTACACTTCATAATATTATATGGAAAAGTATGGGTATTCGTTACAAGGAAATTAATATAAATATTCAATATCGTCGCGTTTAGATAATTCGTCGTTTCATTTCAAACAGCGTCGAACGCGTATCGCGGCAATTTCAAACAAATTTCAAAATTCTCAGATCCAAAATTTGAATTCGCAACTTCAAACGAAGGCTATGTGTATATATATATATATATATATATATATATATATATATATATATCGCACGACTATTCCGAATCGTGAAAACCGGTAAATTTATTACCCGGGTTGGAGGCCATAAATTCGAAATCTTTCGAAACGAACCTACACACGTTGTGTGTCGGGTTTAAATATGAGCTGAAAAGGACATTAACGCCGGCGAATCGCTAGACAGGGTAAAAATTTAACAATTTTTTTATTTTTATTTTTTCAATTGAAGAATTCTGATATCCTGCGAAAAATTTAACACTATCGGCGAAATAATAATAATAACAATAAAAAAAACGGACAGGAAACTTCGGCGTGGTCCGTGTGAAGTCATTGTGTCAGAATGTCGCCCACACTATTTCCTTTCGTTGTGCAAAAATTTCAACAAAACCGCAAAGTGATTTAGAAAGGACGACGTAAAGAAAAAAAAAATCGACAGCGTTTCGTTTTATTTCGGGCGATTTATTTTATTATTATTTTTTTTTTTATTATTATTCACGGTCAGTCAGATGAAATCGATCCAGATTCTGATGCAAATTTCGCGTGCTTAAAATTTTTCAAAGTTTCGTCGGCAGATGTGATATTTTTTTTTTTCACATTGCAAACGAGCTATATATTAAATATAATGATACAACAGCGTTCGAAATGTGTAATTATTTTATATTGCTTTGTAAACGCAAGTTGAAGATTATATAGTTATAATTCGAACGATATTGCAATGATCGACCAATATCACAATTTTCAAGCCGATTTTAAAGTGCGTCGTTTATATTGTGTAATATATATATATATATATATATATATATATATATATATATATATATATATATAATATTAAACGTGCTTTTCGTTTTATAGTGTTTGCGTATGCGAAAGGGCGTTATCAAGTTTGCGTATTTATTTAGCTCCGACATTAGAAAGGTGTGTCCAATTACCCGGCATCCACCCACATAAATTACCAGAAACTCCGCAGGGTCTAACGATCCTTTTAAAATTATTTCCTCGGCAACGAAGGAACGATTTTATGGCCTCTACGCCACGGTTAAAGTGCTGCTAGCATCCCGGTTTTATTGTCTATCAGCGAAAACGGAACGACTAGCCGTGTAAGGGAAGGTTAATTCGAAATCTAGAAGAGATGCACGCCCATTCGCCTCCGTTCAAAGGACACAAAGTGAGATGGAAAATTTTTTTATTCGACAATCGTATACATCGTTAGTGATTTCGCTTATTATAGCATCGTTTCGGATATTAGACACGGTATAAAATCGTAAAAAAAAAAAATAGAGAGCTATCTACCAAAATGGAGTTCATACTGGAATCAGCATTAATTCCATATATATTTGTTAGTTGTACAATTTTATTCTCTCTCTAACTTTTACAAATTATAATCTTTATTTTTATACTATGATATTAAATACAATTTTATTACTATAAATATACTTAAATATTATTATATTGACAGATTCTGAATTTAAAAACGTTTGCTATCACACGTCACAATAAGTGAGAATCTGAAATTACGCGTTACAAATTTGAATTTATAACTTTCAATAAACTATACTTTAATATTAATATAATTATTATAAATTTCAATTAAAAAACTAACAATAACTGTGTCAATCATTGTCACAAATACGAGTCGTTGGTCTATTACAAAAAAAAAAAAGAAATGCATAATTTTATATAAAAAAATGTTAATAACATTGATTTATTTATTATTATAATCAATATATTTAAAAAAAATCACGAGTATTAATAACTATTATTTATTACTTATCAACACTATTTAATCATTGCTGTATCTTAAGGTTATTATATAACCTACAAAAATATCAGATATATGATTAAACCGATTAAAAAAACATACCAACAATCGCTAAATATTCTTTGACATAATTATTATTTTTATATTTTTTCTTTGCATAAAGAAAAACCACTTAATATGACAATATATATATATATATATATATATATATATATATATATATATATATATATATATATATATTTCACATGACGAAATTCGTCACGAAACGAATTTCTCACTGCATTATTATTATTGAAAATAATTATTATTATTTTAACCGCAGTGTTGACTTCGAAAAATATCACCTTTAACTGATCGTTAAACTTTCGCACCTTTTTTTCCATGCCTGAACCTTTATAATGTCGCACATATGTGTTACAGGAAATTCGCAATTTTACACGCCCACATAACATCCAATACATAATGATATAATAACGACAAAGATATCGAATGGAAATTAGTGCTTATTTCCGAAAATTATTTCCGTTCATATATATATATATATATATATATATATATATATATATATATATTAAACTCATCGATGGATTCTTGGAAATATTATATATTTTTATCGCGACTTCCGTAATACGTTATCTTTGGTTTCATTGCAAATATTGAGATTTTAAAATCGATATCGATATTTGTTTAATATACGCAATTTACTTTATATATATATAAGCCAATATAAATGTAATAATTGGATATATGATATTTAAAAAAAATGCCAATAACACGTATGAAATGTCTTTTGAACGTTTTTAATAACGCGTAAAGAGTGTATTAAAATTTATATGCGATCATAATATTATATGTATTTTTTTTTCTTGTAAATGTAATTTCGATTTATTTATTAATAATGACCGTTTTGTTCTCTTCAAATCGATTTATGCACTTTTATTGACTGTAACGAGTTTTATATTAACATTTATATCGTGTTATGAATGTTAATATTGTTTTTATTTTCTATATCATTATATAAAAATTGATTATTATACAAAATATAAAAAATAAATGTAATTTTGTCGATTTTGATTAAATAATTTAGTTAACCGTTTATCATCTAGCTTTATATACGTTTAGTGTATTTTATACGAAAATAAATGAACCCCCGCCTTTCGATATTGAATTAGTCGTGGGCGGATAAGGGGGCGGTTTCTTCGTAGACGGTTTTCCCTTTTGGTCCCTTTTGCGGCTCCCGAGGGGTGGATTTGTCGAAGGGTCCTTTGAAAAAGGAGAAAAGGGCTTCGACCGCGCGATTTTCCCCGGGAAACAAAAAGTGCGGAAAATTCACGATCCAAAATGACGCCAACGTTTCAGGGATTTGTTATCTTTGTGTTCGTAAAACCGCCGTGAGATTTTGGTACTGTAGGACAAAAACAACCCTTTAAATATTACTATCGCTTCAAATCGATCTCGTAAAAAAACATTTCTTCAATTATATTGAACTATTTTATTAGAATATTATTCATTATAATATAAAAATCTCAATTTTTTTAATGAAATTTATATATTATAATATATTAACTCATGACAAATATAATAAACGCACTTTTATATATAATAATAAAATCGTTAAATTTCGCTCGAATAGAATATTTTAAAGTTTATTATATATATTTATATATATAATATATATATGATATAAAAAAAGCTTCTTATTTGAGCCAACTGTCCGTGAACTTGTAAACATGGCGGAAATGAAGACAAAATGGCGGTTGTGAAACTTATCGATTGGGCCGGAAAAGCGACGCGCGACGATTTTCCGCCGACGGCCAATGAAAATTGAACTATACGCGTGTCACGTGTCACGGAAAATTCCGAAAAAAAAATGTGGAAAAACTTTCAAATTGTCGAGCCGCATTTTTCCCCCACCGTTTGCGCGATCGTTCACGCACAGTGACAGCGTAAAATCTGCGTACACTCCGCATATTTTTTCATCCATTGTGCTGAAAAAAAATTTTTTTTTAATTATTTATGATTTTTAAATATCATTTTTTTTAATTATAGTATATATATATATATATATATATATATATATATATATATAATAAAAAATAATTTTAGACCCGTAAAGTTTGTGGCGTTACCGTTTTTTTTATCTATAATTATTTTGATCGGTATAAAAAAACTTTTATTTCGTTATAGTGTCGTGCAAATTTTACACATTTAGACAGTTGCTATTAGTTTACAACTGAAAACTATTTTACAGTATGAAAGTTTTTTTTTTGGGAGAGGTAGGGGGGTTGAAATTTTACCGGGTGCACAGTCTGTACAATATTATATATATATAAATATATATATATATATATATATTTACTTATTTTTTATACGCTGCCACATCAATTTTTCCGAATACGACAACGACGACGTTTCACGCGACGCGGAAAAATTACAATGATTTTCATCGCTACAATAACATTATTATTATTGTTATTATTTTCGATGCCGAATCACGCGAGATGGGTTTTCGATTGTGAAAATTTAATAAATTTAAATAATAAATCGACGACACGCCAAGCACAGTACGAAATTAAATAAACACGTGTACACGTGCCTCGTTTCGTATAATATATTATATATATATATATATATATATTTTCTATAATTTTTTTTTCTCGTAATTCGCAAAACACGCGGAAGAAAAGCGCGGAAAATGAAATGCACGCATCGAAAAATGTGTATTCCGCGATCGAACGACGAGAGTAAATATATATATATATATATATATATATATATATAAATATATAAATAAACAAGCGGCGTAACGAAATCGAAACCGAAGGCTATTTCTAAATAATAATAATAATCGCTAACTACGGTTGGGGGTCGCACGGGTTGGGGGGGGGGTTCGGTCGTTATTGTGATTTATTGCTCGTAATACGGGCGTATTGCGATTAAAACGATTCGAGCTCGTAATACGGTCATTAACACGTACCGATTGCGGAATAACGGAAATATCCGATTTGTCGCATTTTCGTTTTTAATTGTCCTTAATTAACGTTGAATGCGCGAATTTAATTCGATAAAGAGTGGGGATCGGGTGTGGATGTGTCGATCGCGAATTTGTACCGTCGTACGACATGCGTAACGCGATGATTTATGATGCTTATACCGACAAATATCATAAATATATATATATATATATATATATATATATATATATATATATAACGCAATAAAAACTCTAAAGCATGAAATATTTATGATGACAAAAAGCTTTCTCGTCTTATTAATTATTAAAAATGGCGATCAAAAATAAAAAAAACGTCACAATTAATTAATTTATTATTCATATAATATATGAAAATGAAACAATATCAAAGTTATATGCATTTCGATTGTCAATTTTGATTAGATTAATAATTATATAAAAAAGTATAAATTTTAATAAATAATAACAGAAAGACACTTTTCAAAAACGAGTCGATAGTTCTACGCGCAATATTCGTACATAATATCACGATTCATAATATAGGATAATATTGAACAATTTATATATATATATATATATATATATATATATATATATATATATTATATTTTTATATGTGTCCGTTTAATGGTAGACGGGATTGTGAAATGCCGAGTTCAAATCCCGAGTCGCTGTTTTCTCGCAGGCTTTGCAAAGCTTATATTTTCGACGTTCGACGTTATTTTATTGGTCTCCCATGACCACCTTTTCTCTTGTTAAACTTATTTTTTTTCCACAGCTCGACAAAGAAAAATCTAACCAGTGACGTCTCGTTACGACATCGAAAAATTGATAATTTTATTTTTCACATAAAAACATATGCAAATATCATATATATATATATATATATATATATATATATATATGAGTTTAATATATAAATATTTTATATTATTTTAAATTGAACGTTGAATCCACCATGTTTTTTTAAACGTATTTACGCAGTTATTGCATGATTTTTTTTACCCTCTCCGCGCCACTATAAGATTGTTATCGTTTTAATCGTTATCAATTTGTCGTATCTTTGACCAATGTGAGGACTAGTTGATATAAATATTCCATATATATATTTTTTTTTTTGCTGCAGTTATTGCCTTTGAAACGTGTTATCGCACAATGCAATCGATAATTACTTCATTTATCCGCAATTCACATAATGACAGATAATTGTTACAGTTTTGATATTTATTTTTGTGTCAACGTCGAAATACGTATTTATACAATTTATTAATATTTTTTTTCTTTTGAACATTCGGAAAAATTAATTTACTATACTATATATTTATATATTGTAAAATTCATTAAATTTTGTTTATATATAATATTTTGTGGACATTAATTTTAAATTAAGATTGTTCAAATATTATATCACAAATAAATTGATATTTTTATAATAGTTTTCTTTTAATTATTAACACTATTTGACCTTTCTCAAGATCAACTGTTCAATTCCATATATATTTTTTATATAAAATGAGCCATCTTGGACCAAATTATTATATAATATTATTATAACAAAAATATATTTTTTTAAATATGTGCATTAATTTTAAATATAAGTATTTACATATGTAAGCAGATCCGTATTCAAATTCTCACAAAAAAAAATCCAAATATAATATATCGAATACGACGCATATTGAAATTCGTAACGTCGATTTTTCGCCGACGTTACGACGCCGCGAAAATTTTAAATATAGCGACTAATTTTCACCGGCGTTTCGACCGTGTAAGAAAAAAAAACCGTTTTCGATATATTAATGTTGCATTTGAAAGGCGGAATCGGATGTTTATTGCGTGTTTAAGGCGGTTTTAATCGCGCCGCCCGTTAAACGTCGAAAATATGGCGGAAATCTCGAAAGTGCCCGCCGTAAATATATTTAGTGGCGGTTCTACGGCTCGTTTATTCGCAATAATATCGAAATATATATATATATATATATATATATATATATATATATATATATATATATATATATATATATACGACATAAGTATAATATGCGAGTACGTCGACAAGTAAAAAAAATTAAGTGAAACTACGTCAATCTACAAACAATCATATTTAGATAAAATGAATCGTCGATTTTCCGCACGATCTTTAAATATTATTAATTTTTGGAAGAATTAATATATATATTTTTTTTAATTAAATTATATATGATTAATATACTTTTTATTTAATTTAATATTTGTATTTAAATTATGCTTAATGTAAACAGAAGTCGATATAAAAATATAAACGATGTCGCGGTCTGACTGTTAGCAAATAATCACCACTAATATTATCACTAAATGATCAATTATTACGTGAAAAAATTATTTTTTATTAAGTATAAAAAAATACAAAAGACATTCGAGAAGTTTAATTTACGATAAAAATATAATTATTTATACATACATAATATTTTTTACATATAAAATGTGAACCGATTTTATATATACGTTTTGATTTGATCTTCTATAGAAATTTAATTGTTCAATATTAATATTATTATTATTTAATATAAATTAATTATGAAAATATAATAAAATGATTTTTTAATATTTTTATTATATTTTGAAACATTAAAAATTAAATTAATTTAGTGATTGAACACGTTTATCGTTCATATTATTTTATTAATATTTAAACTATAATTTCAACTTATAAAATTATATATAAAAATTATACACAGACCACTATGAATATATATTATATTTTTATATCATATACAAATATTATTTTAATATAAAAAAAATAAATTTTATTATATGACGTGAAATTTAAACGTCAATCTTCTATCGTTTACAAGATGAATTAGGTTACGGTAAATCGAGTTAACGGACATTATCGTCTCGTTTTTTTTTTTTTTTGTTTGTTATTTTCTTCTTCTCAAGATAAAAGCGAGACGCTACTGTGTGTAATATTGTCGCCATTTCGCCGGTTTTTCCACCCTACTTCTATCTCTCACTTTTCCGTACACTTTTCCTACTTTTTATTTTATTTTATTTCTTCTTCTTCCCCCGTGTTGCTTTTCGTATCTGTTTCCACGTAACCCGTGTTGATCTTATCCTAATCCAATCACAGTTTTTGTTTGATTTTATAAGCTTTATACTTTTCACGAAGTTTTCCCCGAATGTTGCCGTCTCGTTTTCCGTCTCGTATTCGAATCGAGCTTTTTCGTCTCGTTTTCACCCACTCACCGCGCACTTTCAACTTCGGCATGATCTCCGACGGATTTTCACGAAGAAGTGCTCGAATAATATTTGAAGAAAATATTACAATCTATTTGACTTCGACTTCCGTTTATTTATAGCGTCGACGATCGTTTTCCATATTTGTTTCCGTTCTTTCTCTTTTTAACGTCGATAGATTTATTGTGAAAGTTGCGTCATTATTTCCGTGACTTTGTTTTCATATTCAACTTTACATACATATTTTAAAAAAAAATTAAAATCGATCTATAATCATTATATTATATAATATTACAATTTATTTTATATTATACTAAATAAAAATAAATAACAATATAAAAAATATATAATTTTGAATATTGTTTAATTAAAAATAATTTTTATTCATAAAATACGATACTGTTATAATAAATAGAAATTAATAATATTTATAACTTTATTAAGATAATAGTAATTTAATGTAGGATTTTATAAAAAATATATTTTAATATGTATGACGAAAATTAGCATAGTAACATTAAATCGCAATGTATATAAAATTTAATAATTATAATAGTGAAATTATTCAGATGAAACTGACAATTTTTCATAATCTAAATTTCACTGTTGAAAAAAAATGCTGATTTTGAATTAAAATTACTTTATATCTTAGATAGATAAATATTAATAATAAGGTATATGTTAAACACGTCGTGTTATCAACAGTAATTTCATTATCATAATATTTATGTGCCAGTTCACGGAAAGAACCTCATTTTATACGCATAAATTCGTCCATGTAATTATCGGCATAAACAATATATTATGTGCACAGGGAGACTAGAAAGTTTATACGCATCTTAACACAGAATAAATATTTTTGTTGCTCGTGTGTCAAAATACAATTTTTACGCATTTTTCACAATCTTTTTGATCTATATCCGAACTAATTAAAATATATATTTTTTTAAATATGATATAAATATTTCGATGATCGTCAACAATTCGTTGCCTTCGAGTAATTTTAATTAATATCTAATTATCATACCATTCAATTTTTATTAAAATCAGTGATTCGAAAATGATCAGATTTTCGGCCGATAATAATTATTTATTCTGATGTAAAACGAAAATATGGCCGAAAAACTTGTACTTCGTTTTATATATATATATATATATATATATATATATATATATATATATATATATATATATATATATATATTTATATTTTTTTTGCATATATAATTATCAACGACTTGACACGAATTTCCATATAATTTTCGTGACGAAGTACAAGGTGATTATAAGATAATATAATATTTTTTTTCAGTCGTTATCTAAGTAAACATCGATTACTGAAACACATAATGGGAGTTTCTAAAACGGTAGATGAATGTAATTTTTTCCGTTATTATAATTAATGTAGTAAATAATTTTAAAATATTTTTTTTATGTAATGGAAAGCGTGCTTATTAAATTTATATATATATATATATATATATATATATATATATATATACACAATATATTTTAGAGTTGAAAATTGATCGGATATTTAATTTATTTAAATTATGAAAATTTATTAAAGTGTAAATGGACTGAAAATAACATATGTTTATTATTTGATAAAGTTATATTTTATTATTTTATACATTTGTGCTGGTCCGATGGTAACGTACATGTTTATTTGTCTATATATTTTTTGAATAAATTTATTTACAATATTTTAATTTATAAAAAGCTAGTGTTCTAAATATTATTCAAATTGACAATAAAGTAGTATGATTTTCATATTTATATTTAAAAAAAAATATTTATTTATATGAATAAGTTTTGAATTTAAATTCTACGATATTTCCTTTAAAAAATAAATATTTCAATTCTATAAAATTTAATTCGTAAATTAAAATTATAATTATGAGTCTTTTTTTCATAATGTATATTTTTTTTATTAATTAAATATACAAATAATACACATATTTGGAATCTAGATAATATAATCTATTTTATATATTATATAGTTAATAATATAAACACTGGAAAATAAAGAAAAAAAAACTAGGTCCGATATCTAAAGCAATTATCATATAATTAATTTGTAATTTTAAAAGTAAAACAAAAATACAGCATTTAATGAAGACATAAATTTTCGAAAATTACATTTAATTTACGATCTTATTATAATATATAGATTTTTCCACTTATTTACTTACTTAAATATAGAAAATTTATATATGTAATTTTTGAAATTTATAAAATAAAAATGTTACGCTTCTAGACAACGGTTCGGCCATTTTTTTTTTTTTTTTGTAGAAAACACCCTGCGTTCATTTTGCTGACAAATGGCCGCCATTTTCGGCCATATTGACCGTTTAATCCGTATTTTTTTCCATTTTTTTTTAATATTAAATTCGAGCTAAAGTATCGGAACGAAATATGCAAGTTCAACGAAGCCAACATTAAATACAATAATTAACATTGAATGGGCCGAATTTTTGTCATACTGGAAATTCTTTCGTGCATATTATATTATTATCATTTTATATATATATATACATATATATTAATAAATATATACCGTATAAATAGTTTTCTGTATAAAGTCATTAAAACGTATTTTTGTTGTCTCGACTTTCTGGCAAATGCGCATGCAACGGCGCGTTTTATTTTTAATATCATTATTATAATTAATGCACTTGTTACCGTTCTTTCTGATCGCGATAATGCCTTGTATACACGTATATTTTATTGTATATTTACAGTGCGACTTTTATATAGAAGAATATTTATATATATATATATATATATATATATATATATATATATATATATATATATATATATATATATATAATTTTGCGTAATATTCGGTTATATTATTCGGATTTTATTAGGCAGAATAACGACGTCGTCGATCGCATAATTGTTTCGGTTTTACGGTTCGTTAGCAGCGATTGACCTTTGAGTCAAAGAAAAGAGGGGTTGAATTATTGCTATATTTATTTATTTTATTACATTCACTGTCTTTTGGTTTTCGATATATTTATATAAGTTATATATTATTATTAATGAAATCGTAGTTTTGAATTTCATATATTTATGAGTATTTTTTTATGCAATATAAATATACGATAAATCATATATATTGTCGCTAATCAGGGGCAATAAATTTGACGTATAAAAAATTGAAATGTTCGGTATATAAAATTGTTGCAAACATATATTATAATATATACACATATATAATAGCAAAAAGTATAATCAATATAAATATTTTTTCAAATCCTTTCGATGTAACAAGTCTACCCGCCATATTGTAACGGCGTTTTGCGTTGATTTTCCAGCTCGTTATAATTTTTTTCATCCCTAGGGATAACGTTTCGCTATTTTAGGCAACGACTACGGCATGCCGTGCCCTTTTTTTCCGACCGCGGAATACATAAATATTATTATTTTTCGCTCGCAAAAACAAAAAATATGTACAAATATACGAATAATATAGAAGAAAAACGCGCACGCCACATTTCATACCGAGAGTCGGTGTGTTTGTTTGTTTGTTTTTGTGTCATATTAAATAATATAAAAAAAAAATGTCTCGATCGTTCCGCGTACGTGATTTTAATTTTATTTATTTTCAGTATATTTTACAAAGAATTGCACTGAAAGTCGAACGTAAACCGAGAGGAGGGGGAGGGGAGGAAGTGAAGAATTATTACACGCCATTCGTTTATACCGTGTAATGGAAAATGGGCAAAATAAAATAAAAATAAATAAATTTAAAAAAAAACTAGAGAAACGGGCGAGATCGCATTTTAAATATTTGCGCGGCGCTGAAAAGGTTAAGCGTGACTGTCTTCTAAATGAAAAGATTTAATATAATTGGTGTACAACGAGTCACGAAACGTTCAATATCCATTCGTCGGACGTAGTATGAGGCTCTTGTGACTACGACTACGACTATGACGACGACGACGACGATGATGATAATGGTAATGATGATGATGATGTCGGCTTAGGTGGCGACGATGATGATGATGATGATGATGATGATGATGATGATGATTACTGTGGTGGTTATTGTGATATAGACATTTCGAAACCACGAACCACGACTGCAATAATAGTTCGGAAACGTATTAGTTGTTCACACGGATGTTTCCACGACATTCGCTCATTGGGATTTTCAGTATCTTTCACTCACGTTTATATTCTAATATACATATATTTATATATAAAAGTGTATAAAAATATACTGAACACTTTACAATAACCATGGCCGTTCAATTTCATTTGATTTATCATCAACATTACAATTCAATAGTTTTAAAACGAAAGCAGAATATATATTATTCAATTCGTTGAATATCATAAATATATGTAACATTATAAATATACTATAATATGAATAGAAAATATTTTAAAAATAAAACAAATATAATTTCTATATAATATGAAGTGATACAAACGATAAATCGAAAACATTGTTATCTATCATATAAAAATAAATATTTATTATAAAATAAAATCCGAAAATAATATTTATCTAATTATAATATAAAATGAAATTCAAAATATAACATTGTTTTATATTTTTCAAAAAAAAAAAGGAGATAATATTTTATTATAAATTTTTATGCGATGTCACATTATTTATACACGCAAAAAGATCAACACGCAATTTCATTCTTTTTATCATAATATATATAATATTTTTATTTTAGAAAAGGACATAAAATTATTTATAATACAATTTAAACGTATTTATATTTATGTAAATTATAGTAAAATTTATTTTTTTTACACATTGTAAAGGAAATCCTTTCGGATGAAATAAATAACAATCGTTTTCGTTTTCTATTAATAATCTATAATACTATTCATGAATGAAAGTCGACGCGGAAAAGTGAGAAAATTTCTTTATAGTTCGTTACACCCTTTGGCTACGGAAATATATAAATAATATAGTAGATCGAAACATTTTAATGTAAATAAGTTCACGAGTTTATTTTATATATCGCCATTATTACGAACTAAAAGTCTTCGGTTGTATTTTATCGAAATTTTGTCCGTTTTCAATTCACGGAAACCACATAAACATTACTAAATTGATAATATCTAATTGTCGTTGTTGTTCAATACGACGTACCCTTTTTTTTGTCGATTATTTAAATTGACTATAAGGCAATTTGTAAAATGTTAGCACTATTGTGAAATTTAATTTTTGTTTTCAAACGATTCGTTTAAATATCACGTATGTCGTCGAATGATGCAAATGTGATTAAATTTATATAAATTTTAATTACATATTATGAAAGCGTCGTTAATCAATTTTCAACGTTTTAAAATGCGAACCGCAGATTGAAAAGATGTTAATTTTATTTTTATTTTTTTGTTCGATGGTAAACATTTCGAATTAAATAAAAGTTGTTTAATTAACGACATCGCGATATAGAGAAATGCAACTCGTCTCAAATATACAAGTGCAAAGGTGTGTCTGTCTGTGTGCGCGTAACCGTAGGTTTTCAGTGACTTCGAACATTTTTGAAATTGATGAAATCGGTCACGACATATCCAGGTGTGTGTGTGTGTGTGTGTGTATATTTCTCGTTTATTTTGCAGTTTCTCTTAACGATTGCAAGTTTGCACTTATAAAATACATTTTACATCTGTTATACGATTGAGAGAATTATTTTTATATTCTTAAATCAAATCTAAGATCATTTATAAAAATATGAAATATAATAAAAATAAATTGAAAAAACGCTGTAAATTTTATACGCATTATTTATTTTATATTCCATGCGAAATAAACACGTTATATATTATATATATATATATTTTTAATGGAATTTATTAAAAATGTAAATTTTGAATATTGTTTGTTTTTTCTTTTACTTAATCTAACGTCGATTTACGACTTCATAACGTTACCGATATTAATTTAATTATTATTATTTAATCCAATATAATAATGCTATATTCGGATTATCGTTCTCATCGAACATAATTTACATGAGCGATTTCACAAATTCCCAAATGCAAATGAATCATGGCAAGCGTGAAATAATGCGAATATATTATGAATTCTGCACATTTGAATATTTCTGTTTTATCACCGGTAAACTTCCCTTCGATTCGGATTTACATATTTATATTATTATAATACGACGATTGTGTATTGTGATATGGATATTTTTTAAATATTATATTTAAAATTTATTCTATGTGCAGTTGATTATATATATATATATATATATATATATATATATATATATATATATATATATATATATATATATATATGATTATTTCATTTTGATAAATGACGATGTAATGTTGTATAATGATATATATAGGTTTGTAAGTTATATATGAATATGGCCGAATTTTTATGCATATAAAAATCGTATTATAATCAACTTATATGCCCTTTGTGATTGTTCATTTGCGATTTAAGGCCGTCTAGAGGGGCGAAATAGGTGATTTTGTGTGTTCACTAACATTTGTATTGTCTACAGGTACGGCGCCGGTTACGATTTAGCCGCAAGACGCAAGAATGCAACCAGAGAATCGACAGCAACGTTAAAAGCGTGGCTAAACGAGCACAAGAAAAATCCGTATCCGACTAAAGGCGAAAAAATTATGCTCGCAATCATAACAAAAATGACACTGACCCAAGTGTCCACGTGGTTCGCGAACGCGAGAAGACGCCTGAAAAAAGAGAACAAGATGACGTGGGAGCCAAAAAATAAAACGGACGACGACGACGAAGCAATGGTGTCCGACGACGACAAAGACAAAGACGATATGCTGGAGGACAAGATGAAACCGCTTAAAGGTACACGATGACGCGATCGATATATATATATATATATATATATATAATATTTATATATATATATATTGAACATATAAAATTTGTTTTAAAAAATTATAATTTATATGCGCGTTGCTTATTTATATATATATATATATATATATATATATATATATATATATATATATATATATATATATATATATATATATATATAATATAATAAAAGCTTTGCTTTTCATTTTGCGCGATACAAATTGTATTCATTTTCAACTAACATGATCGTGCTCTATATTATAATTTTTATGTATATATACTGTTTTCTCGTATAGCTAGTTTTTCTTTGTCATTGTTGCATTGTAATATTTTTTTTTGTATATATAATTCCTACAATTTAACATCCTAAACACCGACAACAACAACAACAACGACGAATAATATATATATATATATATATATATATATATATATATATATTATGAATATTCATCATGGTCATTGTTCTTCGTAAGCGCACACGTAGCAGGTGAAATGTAAGTGGCTATTAGCTGACTTTATGGGAAACATGCGTGAGTTGAATTTCTTTATTATTTACAATTTTTACTTTAATACAACACGTATATATATATATATATATATATATATATATATATATATGTATATACGTGTGTGTGTGTGTGCAATTATAATACTCGGTAATTATGGTTTGTTCGAGTCTCTTAGCGTAAAATGAGCGAATGCTAATTTTATGTTTTTGACATTATTTTTTACGGTTTCAATCTTTACATTACCCCACCCCCCCCACTATATATATATATATATAATTTTAATTAATATCATTATACCTCGTCGAATCGATTAATGAAATAAAAAAAAATAACCACATACACACACACATTTTTATAACTAATTAACGCGTATAGTTGTTTCGTTTATTATTCATATTTTTTGTTAGCAAATATTTTTAATTGTTGTTTATAAATTTTCATTAATGCTTCCATAATGAATTGTTAAAAAAAAACAAACATATACATCTTTGACATCGTAATATAAATGAAAAATAAAATTATATTTTTTTTAATCGTGTAATTAATTCGCAAAAAATATATTTAAATATATAATAATAATAAACAACGTGGATATATTCGAATAATTTCTTATTAATTATTACGTACGTTTTATTTATCACAATTTTAATTGTTAAAATATTATTTAATAGCATTGTTAGGATATTGTATTTTTTTTTCATTCTTAAAATAAAAAAATATATATATAATGAATTTTATAGTTTACAAAATATCAAATATGAATGAATGAAAATTATTATTAATTATATTATTTATTCAATTTTTTTTTCAGTACGAAATTAATTTTATAATATTTACCTTTTATTCTATTCACCTTCTTTTAGACTTGTTTTAGACAAGAAATTATTCTGAAGGTGCATTTTTATTTCTATGATGAATTTTTTAAAGATAGAAAAACAATAATTTGATATATAATAATAACTCTAGGATGACATAAACGGTTAATAGATAATCTTAGACCGTTTATACTAAACTTTTAATACATTCTAAATAAAAATGTATTTTAAAAAATCTAAATATTTTCTAGAAAAAAATATATTATGATATGAACACTCAATTATCGAACGGCATTATGGCATAAATATTATTACCAATTTAAATATTATTATTTACCGTCGCATTTAGTAACGGTGAACCGTTTTCTTAGTAAAAATGGGGAGAGGGTCGGATCTTTGTTTGCCAAGGCGATATGCAACGGGCATGGAAAAGCCTAAACAGTCGATCTTTTAAATCCCACTTTAGTTTTATTGGAGAATAATTCAGTAAGTGAATTATCTAGCCTGAACCAAGGGGAAGAGGAAACCGAGCGTAACCGCTCTACTACTCCATTCCGGATTTCCTTACTTGCGGCCGATGAGAGTTTTCCACGGGGGGTGGGAAAAGGCCACCCGTCGTGATTCGCCGCCCGAGGCGACCGCCTCACGGGGCGGTATATCTCTTATGTGGTCGTAGAAGATGGTGGTTTGCGTAGTATATATACTACAGTTTCTTAAGCTTTTTTTTTTATTTTTATTACGATAATCCTATTTATATAATACGTTATTTATATATATATATATATATATATATATATATATATATATATATATATTAATAATATAAGACATCATATTGATTACAACTGTAATAATTGAACGATCATAATGTAATCGTTCAATTGTTAAAAATATTTGATGTAACTCTTTGCACTCGAAATAATTACGCAGCGTTTTTTATATATTTCTACAATTTAGTGGTTTTATATAGAATATATGGATTTATTGAACAAATTTCTAAATCTAAAAAAAAAACAGTTTTCGCCACCATTTTACATCTACATAATTATTTTATCATTATGAGTTTATAAGCATTAAACATTTTAATTTTATTAATAGTTTCAATGTCGAATTAGTAATTCGATTTATTGTTACGTAAATTCAGATTAATTTAAAACAAGAAAATCTTCCACTTCTTTAGTAATTTATAATATATAAAATTATATAAACAAAATTATCGTAATCTTGAGTTTGGGAACCGCAGATTTTAGTAGCGAAAGGAAAGGCATCGCCACCCGCCCTATCTCGATACGCGTATCTCGTACCGCGTCTTTATTATTTGTATATACACGTATTTATACATATATATATATATATATATATATATATATATATATGTATATATATATATATATATATATATATATGTATATATATATATGTATATGTATATATAAATTCTCGTAGCACATTTATTATGTAGGCTGACTGCTGGCACCCCATGAGGGAAAAACCGCCCAAAACCTGAGGCCCCACGAAGACGACCGCCTACCCTTTGCCGCCTACAAATCTGTAAAAGGGAAACTTGCGGCGAACGCTTCGGAATGAAGAGGCAACGCGTGCAAGAACTATTCCTTTTTCCCCGTGTTTTCCACTTATATGGAAACATTTATATAAATAAATATATATATATATATATATATATATATATATATATATATATATATATATATACAAAAATCTGAACGATGCCATATATAGAATTTTCAATGAAAATTATTGAATTTGTAATAGAAATGCATTATTACTTCATATGGTTGTACACGTGATGCATTTTTTTTCTATTTTAAACATTGACATATTTTTCTTATGATTTTTTTCAATATCAATTCTAAAATGTTCTTAGATGCATATTGAATAACAAGATTTATTGTAAAATGCTTCTTAATAGTCTTTTACGTTTTTTCATTTTTTCGAATAAATATGATTTTACTAGATGATTAAAATATATAGTTTCATAATCGATTTAATAGATTAAAGATATTTGTTTTAATATGTAAATTATTTCATGAAATATTTTTATTTAATTATATGGAAATATTTTAAATGCGAACAAAAAAAAATATTTAAAAATTTTAATCAAATAATTGGCATCTAATTAAATTATCAAAATTTTTATAATTAGAATCATATATATATAGTATATAATATTGAAGCTTTTAATTTTATGTTATATTAATTAATCGTATAATAATGATGAACAATATATACATTTGAGTGAATTTATCGAGTTTGATTTACTCAAACAGATGGTAACCACTAGTGTTAGAGAGAAAGTAAAAAAAAGCAGGGTGAAACGATTCGATTTATCGTCGATCCCCTTCGTCGAAGAAGAATAATAGAAATCGCTGCGGCGATTGTTCTATCGCGGTAGCTATTTTCTAGGATAGACTTGTCGGCCGCGTGAGAGTTCGCATCGGGGGGAGGGGGTGTTGCAAAAATAGTAAAATAAAAAAAAATATAAGGGAAAAGGGTAGCTAAGAGAGCTACCCTGAAAGTGGTGTCGAAAAAGCGATGCCGCATCGAGAAAAAGCGGCAGCCGAAAACTGGCAGAAAGCTCTTAATATCACGCAGGAATGCGTGAGGGTAGGATTTGTTGAAGGGAAAGGGATGAATAAAAGCCAAGGGGTGAGTTTTCGTCTGAAGTCCCCAGACGCTACCCTTACAGCCTCTTCTATACCGACCACCATTTCGTGGACTACCCTGTAGGTAGTAGTGCGGGAAAGCCGAGCGTGTGATACGACTTAACACGCACCCTCTATCTTCAATACACTCACTTATTTCATCCCCTTTACTGTACACAATATACGACCATCCTGATTTATATGAAATAGATCAGAAATTGATTCTGTTATACTTATATATATATATATATATATATATATATATATATATATATATATATAATAAATAGTTATATTAGGCGATAAATCTACTTAAAAGATTATAATAATGATCGTATTGTATACTTAAAAATAAATATATTTTTAATAAAAAAAATATATATATTGAGGATCTCATATTAAATTTCACATACATAATATATTACACTGGAATACCCTAGGAAAAACGTATTTTTTTCCTCTACAATAAAACGTGAAAAAAGTGGAAAACTACCACCGTATATATATATATATATATATATATATATATATATATATATATATATATATAAAAGTAACCCTCTTATTTCTTGCTTTTCACTTCCAAAGTGGCGATTAATTTCGCATTGGGGATTCGATTGGTGTTTCGCGATTTATATGATATTTTCCGGTGAACCATATGAAATAAAAAAAACCTTTTTATATTATATTTACTATTTAAATATCAGAAAAATAGGTTTTTTTTAGTATTATAATTAATTTTGAATTTTAATAATTTTATTCATTGATTGATATGAATTTGATAGCATACAAATTATTTTGTTTTTTTTTAATATTTTATAGGGATGACGTATATATAATTTTATCCTGATTTAATGATTATATAAAAATATAAAATTATATACCAACATTTCGACTCTAACTATACTTTTCAAACACACACACACACACACACATACACACATATATATATATATATATATATATATATATATATATACATAGAGTAAAATCCGTTGTCGAAATGTGTTAACAGTCGCGGTGAGAAGACATATGGGGGTTGAAATCGTTGGGGTTGGGCACACCGTCTCGCCTCGTTTTTCATTACGCCCGAAGGCTCGAAAAGCTCCAACTTCACTTTATTCAGACGTCAAAGTGGGGTCGTTTGAAAAAAGATATTTCATAATAAAGTGTCGTAAGTGAATATAAGGTCCGCATTTCGTGGGGGAGGAGGGGCATTCAGAGGGACACCCCGTGCCGCTTTTCCATATGTCGCTCGTAAAAGAGGCGACAGGGGGTCTTCCTTTTTTTTCTCTCATCCCTTTTTTTTCCATTTATTTATTTTATTTTATTTTATTTATGTGTTTCATCGACGTTCGATTTTTCCACTGGCGCATTATTGAAAGTGTGCCAACCCCCCCCCCCCCTTTTTATGCACAATTATAATAGTCAACGACGAACGCTTAATTTAATACATAACGTCGCACATAATTAATTATATACAATATTTTTTCACGACACATATAATTCTATACACGTAGAATATCAAAATTCATTTCTCACTATCTTCATACAATTCAAGTGAATTTACAATAAAAATAAACGATAATTACTAACTCGGATACGCTTCTTGATTTATCACGTGTTTCATACTATAATTTTTTTTCAAAAAAAAAAAAACTTTACATACGACATTAAATCGTTTATGTGTGCTATAATAGTTAACGGTTAAACGAATAAAAATTAACTATTAGTATAAATTAGACGTTTTATTTACGCGTTGCAGTGTGCTTTGTTAATGTAACTTTTATTCATAAACGTTTTTAAAACATCGCACACGGATATAAGACAAAAAAAAAATAAGTAGACTTCGCCTCTATTAATAAGTTTATAATCGTCGAAAATAAATACTCGACGTAATAAAATTAAATGTTCAGATCGAATACTAAGATACTGGGGCCACTTTTTTTTATTTTTTAAACTATTATTATTATAGTAAAAACGGCACTCTCTTTTTATTTTAACTATCATTATCATCCGAGTGAAATCGGTCGGACGTCACAATTGTTAATAAAATTTATCTTTAATTGCATATTGTTAAAACGAAACATAAAGCTCCGCGTAATTCTGATTAATTAATATAATAATTTTTAACAAATTACTACGATCGCAATTACGACTTACGGGGTCAAGTGATCGCGTAATCGCTTTTTCCCAGGTTTTGTTTTCAAAGTGAGAGTTTCGCATTCGATACAATTCGCTCTATTAAATTCGACGTTTCTCAAATATTATTAAAATTATAAATATATGAAAACGTAGCTTAATTCGTATTCACTTGTATGTATATATATATATATATATATATATATATGTATATACAAGTGGATCTGTGTGCAGAATCGCGTTTAAGCTGTCAAAATGGAAACAAAATTGGATCGTGAATGCTGAAATTATATAGTAATAAGTTGAATTTCTTAATGGTGTAAATATCTATATTTTGAGTTGTAAAGATTATTTAATATTAAATTGTAAAAATAAAGCAGCATTTGATGAAAAAAAAATGTTTCATCTATATACCTCTAAACAATGCTTGCATTTTGTATATGATATTAATAAAGTTTATATAAGAAAATTAATTCAATATTCGTTAAAAGTGAATGTTTTTTTTTATTGCAATTATTTGGCTATTAATTTTTTTTTCAACGAGCGGCTCTCACCCTTAGTAAAAATAAAAGAGCGTTTAGTGGTCGTTAATCTATTAGAAGAACGGTCTTGTTTATTCTGTCGCTCTCCTGCGGTATCTAATATCTGGTCGTTTTTGCAAATTTGCGCCCGCTTTTATAATATTATTAAATCGTAAAGTGAAAACCGTGCCTCTAGTCGTTTTCGCGGTGCACGCCTAAATCGGAGGTGCCCTTTTACAAAAAAAAAAAAAAGGACGCCGGGTGGTTGTAAGATAAAAATCAGTGCGTAACCGAAGGGTGTGCCTTTCGCTTCGAAAGTCGAATGCGCCACCCTTGGATCCTTGGGGCTGTCGGGAAGCGATGATTTCGGTAATGAATGAAAATAATTTGCCGGATAAGTATCTTAATTCCGGGGCGGGAGTGAGACCTGGGGCGAGATCCTTTTGGAAATATCCCCAATTTTGCCCGAGGAACGGGAGGAGGGTGTGAATTTCATTAGGCTTTCATCCCTCTGGCAAAAAGCGTTATTTGATGGGTCACCGATCTCCTGCGAAGAAATACACGGTGTTTACGACAAATACTTATTTATTCTAAACTATAATATTTATATAAATAATAATAATTATCTAATTAAACCATTCAGAATATATGTAAAAAAATTTAAATTATTTAAATTAAAATTTTTGTATCAATAATAAATAATACTCATATTGAGTATAAAAAATATTTATATATGTGATTTAATGAAATAAAAATATATCACTATATATATATATATATATAATGTTACAAAGTGAACAATAATATCGAGTAAGCACTTTTGTGAACAAGGAGTGGCTGTATAAGAGCACTCACCGAAGGCGACATTAGGGGCGGTTTTTGGGATTGCACGGCGTTTGGCTTCCAAACAAAAGCCACGGGAGTAAAAATAAGAAATAAATGTGCACCCTGACGAGAGATAGGGTGCTCGGCTCACGGGTGGGTTAAACACAGATCCTATGAGAAATAGCTGGGATGGGTGTTAGAGGATCGTTTTGGGGTCGTCAGAACCCCGCCGGGGCCCACAAGTGGTGTTTTCACTTTGCTAATCGGATAATCACTCAATGGATCACGTCTAGCTGCATTATTTCGCACGCTTAAAAGCGCATTTATACCCATATATATATATATATATATATATATATATATATATATATATATATATATATATATATATATATATATATACTTATGTGCTCGGGATAAGAGTTGGCCTGGATTATTTACACGGGAACAACATTTTGTACGACTCCTGTGAACTTTCGCATAAAATTCCCATTTAATATTCGGCATTATGACCCTTGTAACGTTGTTGTTGTTACGCTTTATGGAAATGATGTACGATTGTTGCGACAATGTCACAACTTGATTCATATATATATATATATATATATATATATATATATATATATATATATAAATTATTTAAATTTATATTTCAATAAGATCGTATGTATAAAACGATCATTAAATTATTCGATTTCAATATGATGATATAAATTAAAATATTATTATTATTATTTTGGTATGAATATTTCCGCTGATAACACATTACCCGAAATATTACAATACATCACCCGTGAACGCTGAGCGCCGGTACACGTCGTTTGTTTTATATATTTTTTATTTGTCGGTTGGTTTATTTTTATTTAATATTTATTGAATATTTTGAATAAATAAATAAATGTATATATTATTATATATTGCATGCGCGCGCGCGTCTTGCAATAAATAAACGGTGCCCGCTGCGCACTATCCAAACACGCTCCATCTGTCTCGTGGCGCGCGCACATTCATCAATAACAACGGGGCACCTCTTCATTTCCTAATATCACCAGCGCTCCTCAAAGTGTAGCTTCAATCCCGTACCAACCTTTCGTGGAAGACCTGCGAAGCGAAAAAATATCGTAGATAAAATATATAGCGCAGCGAATCAAAATTCACTTCGAACGTTTCACACCTACATACCGTTCACGTATATACGTTTGTATTGCGCCAAATTTTAAAATTTGAATATAAAAACGTAGATGTGAAGCGTTCGAACGTGTTTGATTTTGCAAATGTTTGTTTGTTGCCATTTATGCAGAGATTATGCACGTGAAAACCGAAATGCCGCACAGCAAACACCATCCTGATGATGATGACCTTGCAGATGATGGGCGTAAATCCGAAGAAATGATGGGTCACCATCATGCAGCGCATCAGCAGCAACAGCAACAGCAACAGCAGCAACAACAGCAACAGCAACAACAGCAGCAGCAGCATGCGCACGCGATGCATCATCATCAGATGCTGGGTTACGCGATGAAGGATGAAATGAAACCCGGTGTGTCCGAGTGCGGAGTACCAATACCGGCGACTAAACCGAAGATTTGGTCGTTAGCTGATACGGCGGCGTGTAAAACTCCTCCTCCTAATGCGTCACAGCATGCGTGGTCTTCAGGTGGTTATCACCAGGCCGGCATGGGTGGTATGGGTATGGGAGGAATGAACAGTTTCGGGGCCCTCGGTGGTGGCCCCGGGGGCGGCGCGGGGGCGCACGCTCGATACGGGGGCGGATTCCTGGGCGGACCCGGGTATCACACGGGCATCCAGGGAAACGGGCAAACGGCGGGGTATTCGGAGGTCCAGACGGACACGCCGCCGCAGACGCCGCCCAGTATGAAGTTGCCGAGCGTGGCGACAGGGCTGGTTGCAGCGGCTCCGTTCGCAGCCACCGCTGGCAGTAGTTGTGGAGTACCTGCCTATCATAGGCATGACTCTTACACAAACCACACACCTGACGCCGCCTTCAAGCCCTTCTACAAAAGGTCAGTATCTACATCACCGTATATATATATATATATATATATATATATATATATATATATATATATATATATATATATATATATATATATAACTACAATACCATATTTATTTTTTATGTTTTTACAAAGTTGAAGTTTAACATTCACAGCAAATTCGCAAAAGGCGGAGGCATTCAATCAACAAATTTCTAACTATGAAAATATGTCGCCACAAATTATTAAAAAAAAAAATTCATAGAAAAATTGTAATATTTGAAAAACTATGAAGATTTTTCTTATCTACCTATCATTTTTTAACTACTTTAAATAAAAGTATATATTTATAATTTAAAAATGATACAAATCGACGCCTTTACTGTTACAGAAATCAACAACTAAAATATGCCGAGGATATTAAACTTCAACCGATTTCATTTTTTAATTATCCTTTTTTTTTATTAAATCTACATATTATGATTTCAATTTAATTAAACATATAATATTATTGAGGATAGCTTATTTTTATTTATCGTCAAACATGTTAATATTTCATATATCAGATTTTCGTCAACCGAATGATCAAACAAGCTAGACAAATATCGTTTTATCACAATAAACATTCATTTCGTTTATTGAATCATCTTACTATTAGTACAAATAACGGGAGGGAATATATATGTGTAACAGGGTATGATAATATTTAAATGGAGGACATTTACCGAAGAGGGACTTTCGTTCCCAAAGGAGAACATCCACCCCATCTAAATATTCACTATATTAAATGAACAGTGGCTATATCATATATCTAGTTGAGGACATTTCAATTACTTCCAACTACCAAACCCAAAAAAAAAATAATGAAAATTTGACTACGCATAAAGATTCAAAATTGCCTCTTATTCTCAAGTGTAAACGTTATTCTATGTAAAATTTATTCATTGTTAGATAAAATCTGTAAAATATATTGAATATTGATCAATCGGACTATTGAATAATGTCGTATAAATGTAAATAAAAATTGTGTAACGAAATGATATTTGGACAATTTGTAAACAGAAAATGTATACTAGTGAGATGAATAAAGAAAAAAGAATGAACCGCAAAAATGTAAGCTAAGGGTGGTTTTCACAATGTCAGCGCTTCGCATCGGTGAGTAATCATTACCGCTCCATCCCTTGTGAAAAACCAACAGTGTCACACAACAGAAGGGCACTTTTAATATGGGCGAAAACGAAACCCTCCCAATCTTATTGTTAAGTGCTTAAACACATAAATCAACGTACAATTTCTGCATTCGACCACGAATATTACATTCACTATAATATATATGGTATAATATAAATATATATTGTTGGGTTTTTTTTTTCAATACCATTTATATATGATAGTTATTGATTCATTTTTAATGGTAATAAAAATAAAAATGCCTTATAAATGTTTTATTATATATAAATATTGAATATATTAGTATTTATATATAAATATAATACATGTTATATGTAATACGATTTATTCGAAAAAAAAGTGAGTTAGTTTATTTTAATAGATTACTATGATTTAAATGCATATAATATATTATAGATTAATAATATATAAAAATATTTTTTTTTTATTTGTTTGATATATAATTAAATACATTTTATCCTTTATGTATACAAAAAGTTCAGACTTCGAGTTACTGGTTAGTGACCATTTTTTCGATTACAAATGGTATATTATTAGATATTAGATATAATTTATAATTATTAGATATTAGATATTTATAGGAAAATTCTGTAAAATGATAAAAAAAAATATATTAAGATTTTTTAGTTATATATATTTGATCAAATATGATCCGTTTTCTTTCAAATTAGTGTATGTAATATGGAAATAAAATTACGTTAAAGTAATTAATTATATTTATTATTTTATTAGCTAAGTAAATTCATATTACAAAATGATAAAAATTTTGAGAAAAAAAATTAAGAACTATTCATAAATTATAATATTGCATTCAATATTATCATTAGCTACCATTTTGTCATAAATAGACTTGCATCACTTTCAAAAAAAAAATATGTAGTTAAAATATTTTTTTTTATTATTTTAAAAATATAACAATTGTGAACTTTAAGAGCCGTATTAAAAAAAAAACAATTAAAGAGTTATCAATATTTTTTCTGATTTCAGTTCACAACATATGAGCAACGGTTACGAGTCGCCTATTTGAGTCTCGACCGTTTTTGGCTTAGGTGAGTAAATCAGCACATAACAAACAAACAAATAAATAAATAAACAAACAAACAAAAAAAATCTCACATTCGCCATCTTATTATTATATTTATATATATATATATATATATATGTATAATAATAATAATAATTCAATATTTACGATTATCAATCAATCGACGCGCGTGTCGAATTTTATTTTAATTTATCCGCGTGTTATATCGCAAGCGAAATGATTAATCGTCCGGCGTCAGTCCGGTAAATTTTTGAACGGTCGTCGTGATTTGCCATGGCGTGCTCAAAATGTCCGACATATACAACATCAACGTGATCTATGCTAATGTCGTATCGAATCAATTTATTAGATTACGGTCTAGTTTTATTACTATTATTATTATTATTTATTTTTTCGTCATTTTTTTCTGCCCCCCCCCCTTGTTTCCCCAGTGCCCCCATCGAGGACACGTATTTATTTTGGCGACTAATAAGATTTATTCAATCATTTATAATTCGCACGTGTCATCGTTTCAATACACGTTTATTTTTATATGTATATTATAATTATTTTTCATTTTTTCTTCATCTTTTATATATATGTTTTAATTGTTATTCGATCGAAGAGATTTTTATTGATCGTTTCACGTACGATTTCGAACGAGGATCCACTTGATTTTAACGTACACATATTCAATCAAAATTTACAGATTTTATATTAAATTATAAAACAATGAAAATTATTTTATTTGTGCTCGACATATCATTAGTTTAATCTCAATATATCAATATAAAAAATAGTTTGTTTTTTTTTGGTTTTATTCACAAAAAAAATATTGTGATTACTGATTTATTTATTAACAAGTAAAAATTGACAATTTATTGCATATATATATTTTCAATTATAATATTGTTTTATATATATATATAAGATTTAATAGAGTGATGATGAAAAAATTGTGCTATGTAAATAAACGATGATTGAATGCTTTTTATCGTTTATCAATATTTAATTGTAATATATTATAAAATTATATATATATATATATATATATATATATATATATGTGTGTGTGTGTGTGTGTGTGTGTGTGTGTGTGTACATATGTAGTTTACGACTACTTTTATATTATATTATATATACAATATATTGTTGAAGTCAGATATATATATATATATATATATATATATGTGTGTGTGTGTGTGTGTATTTATGATGGACTCGACGGGGAGTCACATTTTCTTCGATGCACATACATGACAGCCGCGAGAAAAATGTTAAATATGTACGACGCAAATAAAAAATATTAAAAAAATAAAAAGTACGAAAAATTAATAACGGCATAATAAAAATATAAAATAATAATAATAATAATAATAATAATAATAAAACAACGACAACGGCAACAACTGCGACGTTCACACGATGAAATATGTAAAATATATATCTTGTCATCGGTGCGACTAATGAATACGTCTTCGGCTCGTTTCGACTCGTCTCATTATAGTTTTAGTCACTTCATAACAGTTTCCTCGTTTTAATACGTTATATATATATATATTTTTTATTTTTTTATTTATTTTTTTTTGTCAGTCTAAAGACAAAACAAAACGTTCGAACGAAGGGATGCGTATCCTAAAAACGTATAAAAATCTTAGTGTGGAAATAAAACAGAACTGTCTTATATGAAGAAATTATCGTTTCCTGCATTCGAATCCGGATCATTATTATTTCGTTCGAAATAGAATAATTTATATTAAATAAATAAGAGTGTGCTTATAAATAAATATATACGTATACATGAATGTATTAAAAAAAAAGTATAATATATTTTTTATACGTACACACGTATCGAATCCAAAAAAAAAATAAAATAAAATAAAATAATAATAAATAAGACAAAAAGTCCAAAATGGGGAAAAAATCGTGTCAGATTTTTATGTAAGTGGGCTTATACGCCCGGTTTGTCCAGTTCGAGATTTTCGACGCGATAAATCGTCTCTGCGGCATTCTTGCATATTCATCACACTAGTATTTTTTTTTTGTTGTTGTTTGTTTATTTATTTATTTATTTCGATTTTTTATTAATATTGTTTCGTTTAGGCGGTTCGTTTCAATCGCGCTTTATTTTTGACGACACGTTCAATGCGAACTATTATTGCACATTATTCGTGATAATCACACTGTCATCCCTCAATTCAATACGATAATATATATTTAATATTGATATATATATAAATGGGGTGAGAGTGGAATAAAGCAATATAATACTGTGATCAAAAAGTAAGATGAATTTGTTTATAAAATGTAAATTCATCATTCATTCTTCTAAATCAATTTCTTCACCATAAAAATAATCTGATAAAACGCAGTCTTTTTTTCGGTACAGCCTTCAAGACCTTCTTCGATCCTCAATCGTGTCAAAACGGCGCCCCCGTATTTGTCTTTTGAATTAGCCGAATAGCCAAAAATCGCACGGAGCCAAATCGGGCGAATGCGGCGGTTGTTAAACGGTATGTATCGAATTTTTTGGCAAAAAAAGTCGCGAAAAACCAATACAGTATGATATGGTGCATTATCGTCATGAAGGAATTCCTAAATAATTTTAAATCTTTTTACAAAGAGACACTTGACGAATATGATAAACAGTCCTACTAATCTAGGAAAAAAAATACAATATACCTACTATTCGATCACAGTAATATATACATGTTATATATATAAATTTAAATTAAAATAAACATAATTCAAGTATATTAAAATATACGATTATATTTCTTTATATTTAATACAATAAAAAAAATTGAGTTCAACAAAATCGTATCTAAAAATAAACGGTAAAACAACGAAATAAAATAACAATTATTTTTAACTGCATATTATTATATTGTACGCCGAAATAAAATAACAATTATAATTTAATCCTTTTCAGAACAACAACAATAATATATAATATATATATATATATATATATATATATATATATATATATATATATATATATATATAGTTTGTTTTAATTTCGGTCGCTATATAAATTTTCGTGCCAGTTATGATGCTATCGCTCTGTAACGACCGTCGATACACGCACACACACACACACACACACACAAGCAGAATCCCCATTAAAATTTTTAACATTCTAATTTCGCTAGTTAATTTGGTTTTAGCAGATATTCGATCGTTAGATATCCGCTTATTATTATTATATTATTTAATTTAGCTACCTGTTAGTCGATCATAAACATAATTATTCGTATAATCAATTCATAATATGTCTATGAAATATGCGAAATTTCGTACGTTTTTTTTTTAAATTTTAATTAATTTTTATTACTGAAATTTATTAATTTAAATATTTATATATATATATAGATATTTTTGTATGAATTTAAAAGTGTTAAATCATTTTTAAAATGTAAATATAAAAACAGATTCTTTTAATAATGTTATCGACATTGATAAATGTATTCGTATTGTTATAAAACATTGTATATTTCAGTGCCGTCGCTAGAATGAAAAAATGTATCGAAATCGAATTTTTCTCTTAATTATATATGGTAATTAGATTGAAAAAAAAAATAAAAATTTTACATTATTAATATCGACATATTTTTAAAATAATTATTGATAATCTCCGAATGTAATAATATAATATTGAAAAAAAAAAAAAAGAACATATTTAAATATAACGATATCACTTTTTATCTAGCAATAATGAATCGTGTGGACATAGATTAAATCAATTAATTATCGTTTCGATACGTTTTTAAACGGACCCTAGTGACGACGCTGCCTATCGCGCCCGTTGTCCGTCTCCCTCTAGCGCCGTGTTATTTTATCGGGACGTTGTGTCCCTATTAAGTGAAATACCGTTTCGTGAAATCTTTCGTTAATAATGCGAACCGTCTTTTTATTATTATTATTATTATTATTATTATTATTATTATTATTGCCGTTTTTATCTGAAGCGTTTCCGTTTGGACAGGACGATCGAAACTTGTGTGTCGAATTATTATTTTTTTATCTTAGCTGAAAACCGAAATTCCAGCCGGTTTTTTTTTGTTTTTTATTTTTGTTGTTGTTCAACACGGATTTATGCGTTTCGAAATGAATCGTTAATAACGCATTTTATGGACCTCGTGCTTTATTTGCGTTCATCAATATTAATATTGTTCTATACGCGCCGTGTTTAATGTCGATGTTCACACGAATCAATTTATTATAATATATATATATATATATATATATATATATATATATATATATATATATATATATATATATATAAACATTTTTTTATAACAATTTATGATCAAGACACGCCTAAATTGAATGAAAATTTAAATTGTTACATAATATTTCTAATCCATATATAACAACCCTTAATTTATATGAAGTATATTTTATATTTATTGTCATATAGACTATTAAATGAGTATTTATAGAGTGTATAAATCAGAAAAAAAATAATATAAAATAAAGCATTCTTTAGATTAAAAAAATATATAATATTAATAATATTTATTAAGGATTTTATTGAAATTAATTAAATATATATATATATATATATATATATATATATATATATATATATATATATATATATTAACGTAAATGATAACCATAGTCGTTCAAGTCTTCATGCTCATACGTGTTAATAAAAGATGGTTATCTCGTATTTTAAAATTCTGAAAAAAATATGCGTATGTAAATTATAATGTTATTGACATTATTTTTTCTATTGGAATATTTAAAATAATTATCGAATCGAATTTATCGCGTCATATGAAAATTGTCGGGAACGTTGTTATCCGCGTCGCGTTCAATTAATAAAACGAACGTATTAAACGGGGGGGGGGGAGGTGCTTATAAAGCGCCGAGTGTGCGCGAGCTCGTGCGTGCCACGTTTCGTCAGTTTGTTCGTCTGTGTGCGTGTAACGAAAGCCACGGAGGAGCCGATAATAACGAGTCCGGTTTTTCTAACGTTCCGTGAATGAAAACGAGTTTTGGACGTGCGCTATCAAAAATGTGTTTTTTATTTTTTTTCATTAATGGGAATACGATTCGTCTCTCATTCATTGAATAAAACAGGGTCCATTCACACTCCGGACGTTTATATAAATATATGTATATATATATATATATATATATATATGTTACAGGCAATCCGTGTAATTTAACGACGGAAATTAATTACGTCGAAGCGTTATAAATTCGACCGCTTTACGTCTACAACTTACCGTTTTACAATTGGATATATAAAATATATAATTTTATAATTAGTCAGTATTTTTCAATACTGAATAAATTCGTGATAATTTTATAAACCTTAATGTCATATATATTTTTCTTATATTTTTGATATCGGCTTACTTTTTTATAATAATATTATTTAACGCCTTTTAAATAATTGTAAAATATATATAAATTTTTAATAATTTGTTATATTGTAAGACTCAAAAAAAGAATTAATATATCAAAAACAATATTTAAATATATATATATATATATATATATATATATATATATATATATATATATATATATATATATAAGATAAATCGATATCGAAAAAAAATTAACATGAATCCAAAACACGAAATTCGTTCATTGTATATTATAAAATATTTTTTTTAATATAATATTCGATATTTTTCAAAGAAAAAAAAAAATATATATATATATATATATATATATACCGGAAATAAATTCGCGTGATAGTGTCTTTCGTAACAAACAGACAAACGAACAAACAAACAAACGGTTCCAATAAAAATCCGATTTGCCCCGATTCGATTCGAATTTTCTACGTCGCATGATTTACGACCTATTCAATATTATTTCGGAAAAATGGCAATAAATTCCGATACAGTTCCTTTTCGGATTGTTTTCGGTTTTTGATTTTTAATTTTTTTTTTTTTTGTGTGTGTGTTTGTTTGTTCTTTCAGTCGGTCACGAAAATTTCCACGAAACATATATATATATATATATATATATATATATATATATATATATATATATATATATATATATATATATATATATATTAAGCGAATTAAATTTTAGTGCGGCAACAGAAACAAATATAATAATAGGCGAACACTGCGTCGACTAAGCGAATATATAATATATCGTGAAAGAATGTAGTCGCATTATTATTATTCTAAAATAAAATAATAATATAAAATGTACGGACACGCGAATAATTTTACCGAGTTTTGTACGCGAATATTTGTTTATTTTATATTTATATATCGCATATATATATATATATATATATATATATATATATAAATATTATATACGTTAAAAATTATTTTGTTTCACATTATTTTAATTATGTAACGAATGTGCGACGCATTAATATAATATATGCCGTGTCAGCTAAATTCAGTTAAGTGCCGTGAAACATACAACGTTTTTGTTTATTTATTATTATTTATTTATTTATTTATTTTTGTGTGTGGCACTCGCGTGAACAATTATTTATACGATTGTGAATTATTATTATTTTCGCAGCGTGAACAAAACGCCTCAATAACGCTTTTTATATAATTTTTATAACTATGATCAAAGGGGGTATATAATATTTATTAGAGGCGAAATCTATTTTTTTTATTATTTTTTTCACATAAAAAATCACAGAATATTATTTTTTTAAATAAAAATATTTTATAATACAAGCGTATTTTTCATCAGTTTCATTTTTTAAATGACGATTCGATATATCGACGTACCTTTTAAAATAAAATTATAAAAATAAAAACATGTAAAATGAGTTCTCATTAGGCAATAATTTAATTTTGCTTTATAATCAGGCAGCTGATTCACTAATTAAAAAATGTTCGTAAATACTGAATTAATTATGGGGAGAGCTCATCGAACCCATGTTAAATATTAATTCATCGGTTAATGAATACAATATAAAAAACTTGTCAAACTGTTATACGGGTAGCTTTCATATAATTGTTAAAAATTTAAGAGGTTTATGTGATTTGAATTGCAATATAAAAAAAATATTTATATTTATAATTAATTAAAAAACACGATTTTTTTTAAATAATTATATTATAATCAAACACAATTGAATTTGAATTTATATATAAAGCAACAGTTTCGTACGAATTAAATAAAATCGCAACCGTTTTATTATATCAATTAAATACACTGATAAATATACAAGAAAAAGAAGCATTAAAATTAATATATATATATAATAATTGTATCTTTCGCGTATCTAAATACAATTAAAACACACATATAAATTACACGTAAATACTCATAATATAATTTATTAATCGTACATCATTCGTACTCTAATTAAAATTAAGAAATATTTGTACAAACAGTATTATAATTAATTTTTGCAGAACAATCGCGTTATAAATTTTAAAATATTACAGCGCAGATTGCAACGCAGATATTGCAATAGAAACGTTAAATTCATTGTATTGTTATTTTTATTTTATTTTATTTTTTCATAAAAGTGGAAATAATTTTGAAAAATATCCGCAATATTTAATTAATTTAAATTTTTATTATTTATGATATATTATATTTAATACACCTGCGATAGATTAATTGATAGCGTTTTCGCTCGACATATTGCAATATATAAATGTTCGCATTTTCCGATCATTTGTACGACATTTTTTTTAATACTTATAATAATAATAATATATAATATTTATAATAATAAAAATATAAGTAAACGATTCTAATATGATATATTTTTATTAAATACAGTCAATTCTCGACTTACGATCGTTCGCACTTACGACAAAAATATTTCATATATTTTTTTTTAATTATTAGATTTTTATCCATTATATAATCTTGCATTCTTCTGACGATTGATTTCACAATTTTCGTTCAGAAAATAATCGATAATAAACCGGAATAATGCTTATAAAAATATATACTGCGATCAAAAAGTAAGGTAAAAATATCATTTAAAACTCCCGGGCATTGGGAAAGAAGGTAAATAATTTTTTTTTCCTAAGTTGGTAGGATTGTCTATAACATTTGCAAAAGCGTCTGTTTGTCAAAAGGTTTAATAATCCACGAGTTACACGTGTTTTTACAATTCCTTCATCACGATAAATGCACCATGTCATACTGCATTGGTTCTTTGTCACTTTTTTCTTTATATATCATATCTTTTCGCAACCACCGTATTCGCCTGATTTGGCTCCGTGCGACTTCCTGACTATTCTGTAAAATAAAAAGGCCAATGACACGATTGCCTTTTTGACACGATTGAAGAGATAAAAATCGAATCGAAGAAGGTATTGAAGGCTATATACTGGAAAAATACTATTCCGACCGTTTCGATAATTGAAAAAAGCGTTGATAAAAGTGCATTTTATCGGACGAAGATGGAAGAATAAATAAAGAATTTACATTTTATAAACAGATTCACCTTACTATTTGATCACAGTATTTAATAAAGAATATTTTCACGCATAAATTGTGTCATTACCGTATATGGTTTGATTCTAACAAGGCAACGATAGTCTATAGTATATTTAGTATTGCGATATATTGTCCGTGACATTTCGTCATTACATTACACACAATGAGGTCGTGTCACTTATCGATCACGCGTTGTCATTACCGTATATAGGTCGTTTCAAAGTGTTAAATGTCAGATGTGTGTATGCGTGCGTGCGTGCGTGCGTGTGTGTGTGGTCTTTTTGAGGGTGCTGTAAATCAGAACCGCCCCCGCTTTCGAAGATAAGGGTTCCACAGGTGAACTAGAGGCCAATAATTAGCCAGGGCAGGTAGTCCCCGCGAATCCGGCGGCCCTATACAGATCGCATCTCGTGTCATTTGTCAATGTCACCAAGGTGGCGATAGCAGGCATTAACACTACAAACCGACAGAGGTTTTCAATCTTCGAACCCATTAAATTATCAATAAATAAATATTCATATCATTATACTTCATTTTCATTATAAACCTCAATATAAAATTATATATATATATATATATATATATATATATATATATATATATATATATATATATATATAAAGGTGTGTACTTCTAATGATCTAACACACACTTGTATAGAATATATAATTTTTTTAATAATTATGACAATATTTTTGAACATTGAAGTATTTTTATTTAATATATAATATATTATTATAAAAAAAAATAATAGTTTGATCAATGAGCTTTTCTGTTGAGTCGTGTTATCCAAGACATTGGTATTCAATCTTGTTTGAAAAGAAGGCACAAGTCCCTCGAAAAGGATCCTTACGGGGGGAAGAATTTGACAGTGAATAAAAACAAACCGAAGATTGTTTGAAGAAGAAGAAGAAAAAAACGAGCATTTCCATTCATTTCGTTTTTTGTTTTCGTTTTAACGACGTCCTCTTCTTACGAGACGCGCGACGTACGACGAAAAATCGTCGTCGTCGAAATGGAAAAAAAAAAAATATATATATATATATATATATATATATATATATATATATATATATATATATATATATATATATATATATATATATATATATATTAAAATAAAAAGGATACCACATACGAAAAAACAATAAAAAAATAAATAAAATATATTGAGACAATGGTGCTATCGGTTCCCATAGCATCGGACCCGGGGTACCTTTTCTCAGATTCATTTCGAGTTTTCCAAGAATCGACCTTAGATAACCGGAATAAACACACCCAAGATCAATGAGGTCATCGTCGTTTCGTCGATATCGATATTTACACACATGTGCGACTCTTGTGGATTTATATACCTGATTTTTGTTTGTTTATTTATTTATTTTATTTTTTCACTCAAATAAGACTGTCCCAAAGGAAAAGGATGCTTTTTATTGAATATTTAATTCGACGACACGAAATTAGAACGATATTTATGAAAACAGATTTTTCAAACGATCCTTTTATAAAATGTCATTTCACCTGTTGTACATTGAAAATTTTATATAAGTTCAAATTAATTTGATATATATATATATATATATATATATATATATATATATATAATTAATTTCATATTTTTAATATATGTATATTTTATTCTAGAATTATACCTTCTTCACTGAATAAAAATATATACGTTACAATTTTGAATATTTTCAAAATTATTACGAATGATTTATAATCTAATCAAAGGTGTTAGTTTGCCCGATGGCGAGTACAACCCCTTATGTAACAGATCCTTTACATATTAGACAATATATGTAATTATATAAAATTTATTGTTATATATAAATTATCCGTAAATATTTCAATCTAATCGCGTTAACAATGAAAATCGATACAATTTTATGGTGAAAAAATACTAATTTTGTTCGATAAAAAAAAAATTGATACTGTGTTGAGCATTTAAAAAGAATTCTTTTCTATGAGAAGAAAGAAAGAAATAAGGGAGAAAAAATATGAATTAAAAGCACAGGAATGATTTAAAAAAAAAATATATATATATATATATATATAGCGCATATACGAAGCGTAACATTCACAAACACGCAGCACATTTTCACTTCGCGTTCGAATGATGAATCGAATTTCGAAAAATTATAATTAATGAATTATAATTAAGTTTCCGTGTGCAATTATATATATATATATATATATATATATATATATATATATATATATATATATATATATAAATTTTATTTGTGTTAAAGTGCGAAATATCTCGCGGCGACAAGTAAACATCTGCGCTTATTTTAGTAACGCGATTAAATGTCATTCGAATTTAAATGGACATTTATACGATGTTATCGGCAACGATTCGCACATATAGACATTTTTATGTATGTTATCGGCAACGATTCGCGTCGAAAATAATACTGTATATTTGAATCTTTACATCTTTTTCACGCATTATATTCATTTATGGATTTTTATTTGTATATTAATATGTAACGGTAATAGTTGAATTTGTAAAACATATTCAACTATTTACGAATCAAATTCAACCATCTGTAAATTATATGTTGATATATCAATATATATATATATATATATATATATATATATATATATATATATATATATATAGAACATTTTAAATACAATTAATTAATTGTCAAATTATATTTATTAAATATAAGTGGATAAAAGGAATGAATCTACACGAAGTATTAAAAGTATATGAAAAATAATAATTTTTATATTATATATATGACAAAATTTTAACTATTTTTGTTTTAGAATAGATTCATATTTAATAATATGCAAAATCTTTAATATTATTCATAACAAAATATCGTGTATACTATTACTAGATCAGATATTTAATGCAGGTGTTGTTAACGGATGACAATGTTTATATGAATATAAATCGAATGTAAATACAATTTTAGACATCTATGCGTTATATATATATATATATATATATATATATATATATATATATATATATATATATATATTCTTATTAATATTCAACCTAACAATTAAAATTCAAAATTTTATATATACATATATATATATATTTTTTTTTTTTTGAGAAGGGCTTAATTTTGATTAATGTCTTGTATGGATGCTTTTAAACCGTCGCAAAGTTTACATGCGGATAATTTTAAAGTTGCTTAAAAATATATATTTTTATAAAACAAGTTTTATTTTATACATATATATATATATATATATATATTAAAAGCAGAACGGACGGCATTAAATAAAAGTTATAAAAAGTATTTCTATAAAGTAATTCAACTGTCATCCACTATTTTATTGTAACTAATGTGTTTTTCCTGTTGCGAATGCGACAATAGTATGAGATATATTTTCATTATATATCATCGTACAAGTATAATACACGTGTAATAATATATATTTAAAATTCAATTTTTATTATAAATATATTTTAAATTTTATATATATATATATATATATATATATATATATATATATATATATATATATATATATATATTTGTGTGATATACAAAAAAAAATGCACTCATATAAGAAATATTCGATATCGATTTAAAAAAAAATATATTTTGACTTATATACAAAGTAAGATTAAAAAATTAATACGTAGAAAATAAAACGGGCACAAGGTGCTCACGTCAAATAATTGTCCACCCCTGTATATGAAGCGTTCGGCCCGTCTATCCATCTATGTATTCGGTGTGCCCGCGCACAAAGAAGGATCGACCGCAATAAATTGACCATTTCACAATAGTTAACATTAAATATATGTTAAATTATCCACGGGGAGGGGTCGAAAAGGAAATGACACCTGCCGCCCATTTATTATACTTTATAAATATTAATATTTTGACAATTTAATACGAGTATTATGTTGTAAAGGGCGAGACGAGTCTGAGAGGGGAGAGGGAGGGGGGGCGCGTCGACGTCTTCAAAATATACACACTTCGTATATAATAATATTTTTTTTATTATATATATATATACATATTTACATATATTGTGTATTCATCCCGGTATTGGATTTATTATTATCGCTATTATAAATTTTATTTTTCGTTTATTTAGATCGTTATCGCTCGTTATGAGCACTACTTTAAAACTACTGCACTACACATTTATATATAAAAATATTACGTATATATATTTTTTATACATATATGTATATATGTAATCAGTATTTTTAATATTTAAATTTAAAAAAAATCATTAAAAAATGACTCCATTGGATAAATTATTATATTGATAATATATGAACGCCAATTTTAAAATCATCATAAAATTTATATCAAGAAAACGTGTGAATTTTTACATATAAAATAATATTAAAAATATCAATACTATCACAGTATTATATATATATATATTTATATATATATATATATATATATATTAATCGGAACACATCTGCCGTTTACAATAAAAATATCACAACGACATTTTGTAAATGAAAATTGAAAAAATTCAACGACATCATACGATACAAATCAAAGATACGAATATTAATATTACATAAATATATATGTATATATATATATATATTTATTTTATATAAATGTAAAACAAGTACAACTTCCCATTTTAATATTATAATAGCGTACGCGTAATGGACATTGTTAAGTCGTTGCCTGTAGAAACTAGTTTATTATGTAAATTATGTCTACAAATTTGTTCTATACATTATACTTACATATCCGTTTTCGATTTATTCATATACTGTATAAATCGCTCTTTAACTTTATTAAAGTTTAACGAGTGATCTTTAATGTTTTATATATATTTTTATTTTTTTTTAAAGTTAAGTTAACGCACGATGAGATTGTAAAGTGCGTTAGATGTGTTCGAAATTATTATTTTTTGTGACAGCTGCTATATATATAAATGTATATATATATATATAATTTTTATAAACGATAAATATATTTATAAATAATTTTTAACTCAAAAAAAAAATATTATTAATACAATATAATTTATTAATATTTTTTTTCGCAATAAATTGCAATCGATTGCAAGACATGCCGATACAATTAAATAATGACACTTTTCTAATACAAGATCAAAACATCATTGCAATAAACATTTATCAAAATATGTCAAATTTGCAAAATTTACGACTATCACACTTATATTTAAATGTTGATCCGCATTAAATAGACCTTTGGCAACAGGTTTTTAGCCAACGGTATGTCCATATTATTTTTGATTTGTATAATAAATCGATAAGTGAATTTTTTTTTACTATACAATATAAATATTTCAAAACTGGCAGTCATAATAAATTTTATTATATAGAATCAATTGATTTAATTGATATAAATCAATTTCTCGATTGCATGCATATAATTTGTCAAAAAAATATATATATATATATACATATATATATAATGTCAAATTCGATCCACTTTTATAAAATATACACAGCTCTATATTTTAAGATATATAATATTTTGATCACAATAATCAAATATATTTTTAAATACATTGATTATTTGATTTATTATATAACGAATTTAGAAAAAAATATTATATATATATTTATATATATAGCAAGATCTTTGGATGTGAATATTTTCATATAACTGCATATATAGTGGAATTTATGAAAGTCGAAGAAAAAAATTAATGTTTTTTATTTGTTGTTTCAGATCGTCGATCTCCTCTCCGATAACCCTTACAACTTTTACTGGACCACATAACATTCGAGGCACTTTCGTATAAGGAATTGGAGAATCAAGATCGTCGACACAATATTATATATTCTTGTACATATTCTTATATATTAAAATATCGACATATATTTACGTGATCGCGTATAAAATATTGCAAAATATTATTACCATTAAAAAAAATTAAAAATCAAAAATTATATATATATATATATATATATATATATATATATATAATATGTATTTTTTTTCTTTTGAACATTGTGGACTGGTTTAAAATATACGATGTATGAAAAAAAAATTAGAAAACTAATATAATAAAATAATGTGAGCAATGTATAATAATACGCGAACTCGTGACATGTCGAATGAAAAATATGAAATTGTAATAGAGTTTTGACTATTAAGTAATTATAAATGATACGTGCAATTCATCAAATTTGTTTGTTTGTTTGTTTTTTTTTTTAAGTAAAAATGATATAAATATTATATATATATATATATGTGTGTATTATGAAAACATTATTTCCGATGAATGAGCACTTTTGAATGTTAAATTTTTTAATCACAAAATCTATATATCGGCGATTCCTGATATTATTTCACAAATATAATATATTACAGATTATTTAAATTGCAAATTTATTATTATTATTATTTTTTTTTAGTGTAAGAGCATTGATAATTTATAATTTTGCACATTTTTAACGACCAAATTGTATATCTGAAAAGATGTACATAATGTTGTTTAGGAATCGCTAATTTAATACTATTAATTTTGATTTTTTTTTTTTGAATTGAATCTATATTATTGAACAAAAATTATGTGAATGAAAAAATAAATAACTATTGTAATTGTATAAAGAACTTTGCCATGAGAACGATGTATCCGTATGATTTAATATAAATATATTATATAAATATAAATATCCATAGAAATTTTTAGTGAATAAAAATTTACGCATAGATTGTAATTTGGATCATATATAAATATATTATATATATATTTAAATTTAAGGTTATGTAATTAATTAATTAATTGATTAATTGAAGGAATAAATTAAATAAAGAATACACAAAGGATAAATATTGAACAAAAACAAACAAAAAAAAAAAAATATGGAAAAATTATACGTAATTTTCGCGATCGGCGAACGACTTTTCGCCGCTCGCGCGTGAAGTGATTTTATTGAAGTAATTCGTATATAATGAGAAAATATTAAAGATAAAGTTTAACATAAAGATTTAGACGTGATTTAGTATTATTAAGTTTTACTATTTGTAAAAAAAAATATTTTTTTTGTTTGTTTATATTTTTTTTATTTTTTATTTTTGGATACGTACGAATGCAAGTTTTTTTTTTATTTTGTGCGTGCGTGGATCGGATCGTGAAAAATTGTTGACGACCCCATCTATTATATAATACAAAATCACAAAAGTGACGTTGAAAGTCATACTTTCCTACATTTGAAATAATTTAAATTTAAAAAAAAAAGAGAGAAAAGCTTTCATAAATATATATATTTACATATTTTTTTCAGTATTTAGTATTGTATAAAATTTTAATGAAAGTATTCCTAATTTTTTTTTTTTAATGTGAAAATGTGAAAATGTTTAACGGAATATTAAAATTTGTACAGTGAAATCATAAATAATGTCACTTTCATTATGAAGACAAAAAAAATGATATTATCTACGATTTCATTCAATTTATATAAATTGTTAATTTTTATAATTTTTGAAATATGTTTCTATACAATTGATCATATCCTATAATATTTATATATATATATATATATATATATATATATATATATATATTATATATATATATATATATATATATATATATATATATAATAAAATCAGTACTAAATATTTTTGACATATCTTTTGGACATCAATGATACTTCAAATACGTACATAGATTACATTTTATATGTCCATATTTTTTCTGATTTTTTTTTGTATAGAAAGATTCGTTCAAATAAATCGAAAAAAATTGTAGATATAATGAACCATTTTTTTTTATTTTGACTATCGTACAAAGAATGATAAAAAAAGGGTATTGATAGCTTCATATATTTATAAACATATATATATATATATATTTTTTTTTTTTTTTTGTTCAATAAAATTATTTGCATGTAGCCTTTCATGTGTTCAAGGTATTTATATATATTTGTGTATTAAAATTTTTGTTTCCTAAATTATGTAATGCGTATATGTTTGTTTTAAATATATGTTATATGTATTTAATATGTTTTGATATATGAAAAGCTTTAATAAGAATTTTCTTCGATCATTGCATTTTGAATGGATTTATATCAAAGCATTTAGTATACGCAAAAATTTATTTAGAAAATTCTTTATATATATATATATATATATATATATATATATATATATATAAATACTAAGATTTTTTTCTATTTTTCCATTGAAATATTTTGTAAATTTTTGAACTATGATATTTCTTCTTTTATATATATATATATATATATATATATATATATATATATATATATATATATATATAATATATATTTTCTTTTCACATGGATTATCACACAGTATTTACTATATCATTAAAATATTTTAAGAATGATTATTATTATGGTGTATTTACGTATTCTGGGAAACCGTTATGTATTTATAGAATAACAGAAAAATAATTAAATACTATTATTTCTCGTTATTTGTTTTATTCTTTTTATATTAAAATATATAATATTCCATATTTCCTATTATCCATTTTGATATATATATATATTATATGTGAAAACTCTGAGTTTGAACTAAATTAATCAAAGTACTATAGCTATAGGGTGGTCGATGGTAAATCAACCCTTTCATTATGCGAAGAAATTGTACAAGCCTACCTATGTTCAGATAAATATACATATAAATGTATGTTTATATATGTATGTATGTTTATGTATATATAGATGTGTGAGTGAAAACCAGAAGTTTCTTCCACAGAGGGTGAGAAACGTTAGTAGTTTTAAACTGAATAATAGGCAAGAAACTCGTGATGATTAAAAGTTATCTTTTAATATAAAGTTACATAAATTGACATTAAATAATAATAATAAGAATATTTTTTTTTATAATTATTTTCAATATAATGTTCAGAGAATGTATGATATATGAATTTGAAATAATTTATGCAATTAATTAATAATGCATTTTAAAATTAATTTATTTGTTTATTGATTAGTTTAAACATTTAAAATAGTAATTATATATTTAACAATATAAATAAATTGATTATATAAAAGAAAAATTCGAGTTTTAAAGTGCAAAATGAAAATGATTCATGTCTATATATAAGATTCATATTATCGTTTAATACTGATAAAGATATCAATTATATATATATATATATATTAATTAATTTAAATATTAAAATTTAATATTATAAATTAGATTTCAATTAAAATAATATAGATTTTTTGAGAGATGATTTTGGCGTTCGTTTCGTGAAAAATCTCGCTCAGTTATTATATATATATATATATATATATATATATATATATTAAAGCCGATCGCCGCGTTAAGGCTGTACTACACTGGCTTAAGACGAATTTGTACCTGATTTTGAACGATTGATCCTTTTAAATGAGCGGGAAAAGCTTTCGATATGAGCTTAAAGTAGGAGTTTTCGAGGCGCCCGACGGCCTATGGCGCCTCAACGGGTCCATTGTAAGCAAATTAGGCGTCCCATACAAGCGAACCGTGGAACCGACGCTTCTCAAACTGTTCTCAAAACAAATATTTAACAATCGATATTATAAACACAACAAATAAATAAATCACGCGTATAAATTTAATACTAACGACCTTTAAATATTTTATTTCCGATATATGTAACAATGCGAAATATTCATCGAATTCTTCGACAGTTACGTCATTTTTTTTATTACACACATACACACACACAATGGTCATGTAGTATTATTAGCAAACTATTATAATTCAGATTAATTATGCGAATTAATATTTTTTTTTTGTAATACTCGATCGTAACGTTTTTCATTCGTAACAATCGCTAATTTATGCAATATTCATTCGTGTCGTGTTTAAGCGCAATTCGTTCGAATGAACTAAACTTTTGTTCTTTGGATATATATATATATATATATATATATATATATATATATATATATATATATATATATATATATATATAAATTTAATATTTATTAAATTTATTTAATTCACTGTCGCATAATTTATTAAGGAAATCGAATATATTGTATTTATATACATATTTTTTTTCTGCTCCCCCCCCCGCGCTCTATATTCGATATTTATGTATAATTCACACGCACACATTCATATCGTTTATTGTTGTACGACACACAATAAAAATATTAAAAATTGCATTTTCATGCTCTTAATTGCGAATTGTACAAATTTTATTACGCAATTATTTAATATATGTATTATATAATAATAATTTTTAACAATTTTACGATCTTCGAATAATAATATTAATATATATATATACATATAGAATTATTTAACTCTATATGTATTGTTTATTTTGTTTCGCGTATCTGATGCGTTTGAATTTCTGCTATATTTTTATATTATTACGACGTATCTGAATATTTTATCAATATGCGAATAATGTTTTTATATTATCAGATTGTAAATAAATTATATTAATTCACATATATATAATTATTTTTTTAGTTATTATTTTTTAACGAATTATGAATATTTATTAGACAGTTTGTTTTATTGTAATATATTGAAATTATTTTTGTATATTACGAAATCGCAAATTGAAATTTAAATGTTTTAGTTATTGATTGCGCAATATATTATTGTCGTATGCGGTTCGCGATGAAAAGAATGTAAATGAAATTTTTGCGGTTGTACCCATTGCGTCTTTGCGATCATCTTATATCATTCATACCGTGATGAATGGCATCGAGGGATGTTTTTTAGGTGTAGGTGGAGAATTTCCAGATACCGTTTTCATCATGGTCAAGATATAGAATTCTCGTGCAAGATGGAATATGGACCTTGGTCTCGCCATGTAAATTCCACGAGGCTGCAATGACATAGAGGAAGACCATGGCGCCAAACACTTGGCTGAGAATGCGACCCCTCTGCATTCCACGAGGCGCCCCTGGGGTCAAAGCGACGGACGTACCCCGCCGATGTCAGGGGTGTTCAATTCTCGAGATCGGAGGTTTCATAAACGGAAACAAACGTCCGTGATACGAGTGCACTCACGTACTGAAACAATGCAAATCCGCATCGAATTACACGATCGCATTTAATCATAAATATGACGTTCCGGATTTTTTTTTTCATTCTTATATAAATCATAAAATTCTCTCATATTCATATATTATAATGAATGTTTAATAATCGAAATATAAAGTAAGATTTTTTAAAATTTAATTTAGATCATTAGAAATTTTCTCTATTTTAAATGCGACATACATATATAATATATATTTTACTAGAAAAATCAATAAAATATTATATTCAAAGATAATGTACAAATCGATAAATTTTCACTTGAATATAAAATAAAACTTAAACACGATTATTTTCAATAATTGTATTTCAATATAATTTAGAAAATAATCGTTTATATTGTTGATATTTTTATAAGATTCAGTACAACGATTAATATTATTAACACGATTAAATTTTTAACAATTTTAAAGTATTTAATATTTTACAATATATCATAGTATATGTAAATATTAATTATTTTATAATATTCAAACCAGGTTAAAATAATATTTTTATATGAAAACAATCGATAACGTATTAAAATATTTTTTAAACATTATTTATTAGTATAAACTGAACGATTTTCTCAAATTATATTATATAATATACAAATCACAATTATGAATTAAATTACAATCTACTGAACATATACAACAATATCGATTAAATAATATTATAAATATGATATATTTAAATGTGCTATCTATTTACGCGGTTTAAACACGTTTTACGCGATACACGGTATTGACATGTGAATGAAATAAACGATATAACACGCTCGACAACAACACCAACAACAACAACAATAATAATAATAATAATAATAATAATAATAAAGATCCTTATTAACCGGACGAATGTTTTCATTGAATGAACGACAATGGAGGCACCGTTGAACGTGTGTCCGCGGCATTCGTGAAGTGAGCCCGGACCCGTATCACGTATCTTTTTATGGGTCCAAATTAGTATTCCGAAAATATTTATCGTAAGATAAAAAATCTACACGTGTTCCATCTTGTAAAATGTTTATTATTATTACATATTTTCTACGCGAGCCGCGATGACGACCCGTTTGACAAACTGATAAATGTACGGCGTGTGTCAAAGATCGGACTGAATAGTGTATATATATATATATATATATATATATATATATATATATATATATAAATTGCCGATCAAGTCTTTTGTCACGTGATAAGGCTCTATCACGATCTATTTAATGTTGCATTTTTTATGGGAAAATGTCTTCAATCTTTTAACGCATGATACAACGCAGATATATTACGATAGTTGAAAATGTACATTTTTGTTTTAAAATATTAAATTAATAATATAAATTATGATTTATATACGCATTCAAATTGTCGTAATATTTAATTTAATATATATATATATATATATATATATATATATGTGTGTGTGTGTGTAATTATTAAAAATATTATTAATAATAATCGTATATTTTAATATGTTTTTATATTCGATTTTTTGTTTAAAACGATCATTTTGTATTCAATATTTAAAAATTCGTCTCGAAATTGACAATATAAATCAAAATAAACATAACATTTACAAGGGTTTTAAAGAATATTATACGAAAACATACCTTTTTATATTGAAAAATAAATATATATATATATATATATATATATATATATATATATATATATATATATATAATATTGAAAAAAGTCGAACATATTGTAAATTCAATAATCCAACATTAAACAAATAATACGTAATCGAATTAGTTCAAGAATTTGACAAAATAAATCACACACACACGCACACACACACATATATATATATACCATATATGTAAAATAAATAAATAAAAAAATAATAATAATCGATACACATCTAAGGATACGGACATGTATATTTGTGCGTTTGTACGCTTTCGAAAATTATAATTCATTTAGTTATGAGTAGAATACGATACGTATATTATAATATTTATATAAATGGCATTCTCTTTTGAGTGCAGATAAATCTTGTGTCCCCCCACTAGGGGTCTCACGATTCACGGACCGGACCCGTGTGCCTTATTACCAACTATACCAGAACTATAAGTCTTCATACGTATATTTTTCATTTCTAATACTCGTACGAATAAATAATAATAATATTAATAACAACAATAATAATAATAATACATAGGGGGGGGGGAGAAAAAATATACATAAGTGCCATTCGGGCATCTCAAAAATTTCATATGATTTTTTATTCGCGATTTTGGCGGGGGCACGTAAGAAGGGGGGGGGTGAAAAAAAAAGAAGATCGAGGTCTGTAATGTGCAGTAGGACATCGCTAATAATTAATTTTTGAATATTTATTATGTGTTCATATACCATATATAAATTTGTATTTTTAAATGGTGTTATAATTGTGAAAAAATATATAGATCTTTATAATATTATTTTTAATTAATTAAAAATAAATAATAATAAAAAAAACATAACAAAATGATCTGAAATAAGTTCAGAATATTAAATAAAATATTCTAACGACTAAAATTTCGATATAAATAATACTTTTCTAATTATATTTTTGTCACTGAATTAATAAAATATAGACAAATGTGAATATATATTTTTATTTTTCAAAGACGCTATATTTCAAATATGCTTCAAAAGTATTAACGCGGTTTTAGATATAAGATATTGTTTTTTATTAATTTTCACCAAAATCAATAAGGATCAATTATTACGAATATCTCCTACTTGATAAGAAATAATTTTAAAATTTAATCAAAATTGAATAGCGAAAAAATCCTATTACACTTTGATTTAAAATATCATATCTTCTATATAGATATAAACGCGTTAAGCGTTAACCATCTATACTGGCGTATGGATATTTTGCAATATCCATTGTGTGCCCGATGTAGTGTATAAAAGGATACCAGTTTGATGGGATCTCATTATTGGTTTCCCTTCAAGTTATTTATTGATCGGATTAGCGTTACGCCATTTCACCGTGTAACAATGTATAGTATCCGAGTATTGGCTCAGAACAATGCTCAGCTCAGCAAGACTTCACCGCAATGACATTACATACATACATATATAATATATATATATATATATATATATATATATATATATATATATATATATATATATATATATATTAATTCATTTTAAGAAGAATTGTTTTTGATTTAAGTTTTTGAGCTTTAGGAAGGCAGGTAAGTTGTAATTATTTTTCCTAGGTTGGTAAGACTGTCTATAACATTTGTCAAAAGGCTTAATTATTTCCGAGTTACACGCATTTTTACAACTCACAATAATGCACCGTGTCATACTGCATTGGTTCTTCGCGATTTTTTTTGGCAAAAACTCGACTCATATCGTTCCGCAATCACCGTATTCGCCCGCTTTGGCTCCGTGCGATTTCTGGCTATTCGGCAAACTGAAAATGTAAATACGGAGATGCCGTTTTGATACGATTTAGGAGATAAAATTTAAGAAGGTCTTAAATGCTATACCGAAAAAAAGACTATTCCGACTTTTTCGAGATCTGGAAAAAACGTTGATAAAAATGCGTTTTATGTTTTATCGGACGGGAATTACTTTGAAAGGGGTGAAATTGATTTGGAAGAATAAAAGAATTTACATTTTAAAAACAAATTCACCTTACTTTTTGATCACAGTGTAATATATGAGAATTTAAACAGATTTTCATATGAAATGTAAAATTTAATATATGGAAATAATAAATAAAATTTAAATTATATGTAAAGAAATTGTTCAGAATCAAAATAATACTAATAATTCCGTCATAAATTTTGATCAATTATATTAAGCAGAAAAAAAATACATTTCATACAAATAAATAATCAAATTAAAGTAGATTTAAAATAAAAAAAAAATTGTTCTAATGATAAAAACACAATACGACCCCCTAGAAAAGCTCTAGGCTATAACGAACCCTGACTATATACAGTCAGAATTCAAGGGAAAAAGTACTTTTACAAGTTACTTTTTCCCTACTTGAACCCTCACTATAATTGTCAACCATTTCAAATGTACTTAAAATATTTTAATTGGTCTTTGTTATAATTGTATCAATAGATTTATAAATATATATATAAATTAATTACATTTTTATAACATTTTCATAGTGAATAATTTTAATTTTAAACGATATGCTCTATCATAATTTTTAAAAAATACATATAAATATTATATATATATATATATATATATATATATATATATATATATATATATATAAAGAACAATTAAATATTTGCAAAGGAAAAAAAGAAAAAAAAATAGCCAATGTACCGTAAAATTTTATATTCGGTTCGATTGATTGCGTCGTAAACTTTGTCCGAGATACGAACGACGATAATTAATTCGTACAGTTATGGCGCGTTTAATGGGTTAAAACGTTAACGTCGCCGAATAACTATGTGTCGAAGCCTTATCGTTTCGACTTTACACCGGTTTCGAAATCGTTTTCGCAAATTAAAACTGCAACAAGAACGATCATCAATATATACCGGATTGAACAATGAAAGATTTTATATTAAAGGTCGTTTATATATATATATATATATATATATATATATATATATATATATATATATATATATATATATATATATATAATACATAAATGAAATTATATATTGAATAATTAGTATAAAAAAGGTACGTGTTTTAAAATTGATCAGTTCGAGATTAAAAGTAACGAATTAACGAGCGAAAATGTAGTACCGGGGAAACTTTTCGATTCGTTCTTTTTATTGTGTCCTTTTTTTTCTGTTTTGACGGTGTCCCTTTATTTTTTCTTCGTCGTCATCTTCTTTTTCCTCAGCGAAGAAGTGAAGGAGTCTCTTTTGTTTGTTTTAGCTTCCTCTTCTCTGAAGATCCCTCTTCATGGTCTCGAAAAGGTCAACTCGTGTTCCCTGCGGCGACTTCCTTCCTCCGAGACGAACTGATCTCAAATTACAATAGAAAATCAAATACGAAAATAATGCGATTTCATTTCATTTATATATAAATATATGTATATATTTCACTTTGATATTTTTCGTTTCATAATCGTAATTTTGTTTACGTTAAAAGGGACAAAATAAAAAAAAATGTTCAATATAATGAACACTGACAAAAGTGCCAATTTTGTTGATGCCTATCTGTTTAGATATCGACAATAATTAGATGTGACTAAATATATTTTTAAAAATTTATATAATAAAATTATCCATTATTTTTATTTTGATAAAATTATTATTAAATATATATATATATATAGAACTAAAACATTTGTTTTTTGAATTTTCATAATAATTTTTAACACGTTTCAAGCGGGACTCGTATCGATACGATTGTAGACTGCTACACATTAACTGCGGGAAACGGGTTTTTGTTTTTTTTTTTTTTTGGAAGTTGTATTGATTTTTATGAGATAGTATATTTTTGCGCTCGATACGAAAATTCACCGCTACAAAAGTATATATTCGTATGAATTATCGTCCGCTTAAATTGTGTTAATATTTTTCCTATTAAAAATATATTAAGTTTTAACATACAATAATTATTATATATAATAAAAATTTGAACATTTATTTATATATTTAAAAAAAATAAAATAAAAATGAAATTTATATATATATATATAATATTTTATAATCTATTTAATATTTCATGATTTGTTCTAATATAGAAATTTACTATTTACACCTAGAGTAGCATATATGTAAATTCGAAACGACCCTTAACACAAACTTCCGATACGTATGTGCATTGAATAAGAAGACCGTTTTTATTGTGGGGTCCACCGGGACCCCACTGCGACAGGAATCCATCCTGGGAATTTCGAACGGGACCCCCTCGGGATTTGGGTACTGAAAAATATCGAGAAAATCTTTGCGAGACACATATATATTTTTTTATACGTGTCGCGAGCCCAACTTTGAGACTCGCCCATGTTTACACACAATTCGAATCGTACGCAATAAAATATGAAATATTGTATCATATTCATCCAGCACTTCTCAAACATACCATAAATTTTATAACAATTTTTTTTATCAATATTCATAATATTAATATGAACTCATCATATATATATATATATATATATATATATATATATATATATATATATATATATATATATATATGTATATATATATATGAAACATTATTTAACATTACAAAATTTATTAAAATTGTATATTGATGACATTTTCAATATAAAAATCATAATATCAATATTTGAATTAATATTTATATATATTTTAAATAGGCATATGATATTTTTAAAAATTATGATAAATGAAATAGCGGTAGGCTATGCGTCAATTCAATTTGGATAAACACCCTTTTTTAATTTGAAATATGGTAGGATAATAATAATAAAAAAATAAAAATAAAAATAAATAAATAAACAATACAAAAACGTCGTAAAAGGACATCGTTCGAGATTGGTCGTTATCCCACGCATTTATAAAAATTATAATAAGACGACCGTCGAATAATCTAACGATCAGGACATCTTTTTTATAGTCGAACTCCAACCGACCGGTGAATTTATCGAATTTATTATTATTTATATTACTATATTATGTATTAGTGGAGATGCTTCGTATCGCATGATATATTGTCGACTCGAAAATTACGTTAATATAAATATATATATATATATATATATATATATATATATATATATATCACGTTCGACGTATGAAAAAAAATTATACTATAATAATAAATTAATTTAGTTCAATAATAATTTCATTATTAATATCAATTATATATTTAATAAAATATAAATGCATATTATAATTGTTAAAATTTAATCATAATTAAATTGAGCAATTTTTTCAACACGTTAACGTTTATGATAATACAAATGTATTGTTATCTTGTCATTTTTAATGTAATATTTTAATGTGTCAGAAAAATAATGAATTTTGTTGCAAATGATTATTGTTTAGTAATACAAATGTTCTAACAATAAATTTAGAGATAATTTTTTTTTTGACATGTATAAAATGGAGATCGTAAAATTCTATAATATATGTAAAATATTCATGCAAATTGAATAGATGTCTTAAATATTTTAAATACATATATGTGTGTGTATGTATGCGGTTGATTTTCATATCAAACACATAAATGAATAAATTTAGTTTAAAGATATGAATTCGTATATTTATTTATTTTTTTTTTTCATTCTCACATATTAAATATTTTATATGGAAAATTGATTAGTTTTGTGCGAAGTTTCGCTGATAAAAATTAACTGAAATATTTTTACGTAAATAAATATTTCTGCTCATAAAAATTCATAACGAATTTATTACGGCGATTTTTTTTTTTATTATCATTATGATATATTTGTAAATTTGTTAGTTGAATAAAATTTAGGGGCGTATCTTTTCGTTTTGAAAGATTATTATTTTATATGCATTTTTTTTTTTTTTTTTGATATATAATTCATAAATGTGTATATAATATTTAGCAACAGTTCGACGATTTTCGACTCGTTTAAAAACGTGTAATTGTATTTAATTGGAAAATTTAAAAATATACGAAGCATATCATTAAATTTTTCAGCAACAAAACGTAATATTTCTTCAATTAAAATTGAAAATTTAAACGCATAATATATATTTATCAAGTATCTTATTCACATATATTTATAACTATTAATCGATTAAACAATGTGTTATAAATTTCATTAACGATTATGAATCGTTTAAAAACTTTACGAAATTGAATGTTACATCTCTTTATATAGATTATAACATATCCAATTTCTATCACAATTCAATTTTATCTAATATCAACACTGAGAATCATTCGATTATTGTGAGCACAGTTGAACACAACACTTAAATCGTTCAGACTCTAAACTAATCTCACACAACGTGCACAGTAAGTAGTAGCAACCTTTATATACCATATCGAAATTCATTCAATAATATAACACCTTTTATTATATATATATATATATAATATATATATATATATATATATATATATATATATATATATATATATATATATATATATAGCTTGTAAAATTGAGTCGTTTTCGATTCGAAAACCAACGAAATGGATAAAACAGCATTTACGTTTTGAATTAATGTTATCTTCGAGGACCTGTTAATCCTTTGTTAACACTCTGAGGGCCGGGTGTTCGCTTCGTGGGTCGTTCATTTATATATTTATTTATTACGTTGTTTGTTTATTTATCGATATATATATATATATATATATATATATAAATTTTATTACTTTTTTTCAACTGATTCATTCTACTTCGATTTTATACTTATTATTATTATATATGTATATATATATATATATTATTTGTGTGTGTTAAGACAGAAAATGTTATCATTTATGAAGTTGTTGCGTGTCGATTCGATTCACCACCCCCGCCCACATAAACACCTCATTCATAAAACACACATCGCACTGAAAATAATAACATCGTAAACGTTATGTTTTATGATGGGATTTTATGCGTTTTTCATTTTATACCGTCTGTTTTTTATTTATTTATTTTTTATACTATTTCACACTATGCAGTTGTCCGAAAGTTGTTGTCTGTGATGATGTATAATAATTACTCAATTGTTATATATATATATATATATATATATATATATATATATATATATATATGTATATAAAATAAATATAAGGTGAAATTGTCATTTAAAACTACCGGGCATTAGGAAGGCAGATATATTGTAATTTTTTTCCTAGATTAGTAGGACTGTTTATAACATTTGCCTAGCGTCTATTTGTCAAAAGGTTTAATTATTTCCGATTTACACGTGTTTTTAATGCACCATGTGATGTTTTGTATTGTTTCTACGCGACTTTTTATACCAAAAACTCGACGCATATCGTTCGGCAACCGCTGTATTCGCCTGATTTGGTTCCGTGCGACTTCTGGCTATTCGGCAAACTCAAACGGCCGATACGGGGACGCCGTTTTGATTAAAAATCGAATCGATGAAGTATCTTGAATAATCTTTAGTGATTGATAAAAATTGAAACGTTCTATATATGAATATCGAAAATTATTACAGTTTTATTAGCTATATATAATTAATTTAAAATTAATTTTATAATATTTCAGTAATAATAAAATAATTAAATTCTAGTTTCAGAGTTTCACTGATTTTTTTTTCTATGAATAATTTATGATTTACACAATAAATATTAAATTTAATATATATTAATCACGATATTAAGCGATATTTCCTATATAAGCGATTCGCACAATAATAAAAATATAAATAAAAAAAAACTCGCACACATTCGCGCGCGTATAAATAAGACATTCGTCGATGAATCGTTCGCGGGTCAATTTGAAAGTATAAATCGCTACATATATTTTTTGATACGAATATTATTCATGCGAATGTATGGCCGCCGATATTAGCATTCGTGAAACTGTCTCTCGTTTTGTGCTCTTTTTTTTTTTTGAAACCGTTTTCATTTTTTTTTTCTTATTTTATATGACGTAGACATCAATATTTGTCCTCTTATGAATAATAAATATATTTATTGCCGGTCCGCTTCTTCTTTTGTCCGTCCGTTCGAAAGCTCGTGCTCGATCGAGCTTTCGTGCTCACGCGCGTGCTGCTTTTATAATAATAAAAAAATAAAATAAAAATAAAAAATAAAAAAAGCAATCGAATAAAGTCATAAAACATCATTTCGCATCGAAAATGGCTGTTGTATTCAAATCGGTATACAAATGTGCGCTGTATACCGAAGGATAAACCAGAACACAATGTCCTCGCGGTCGACAATAATTTAGTAGTTTGTCTTGTTTGGACGTACTATTCAGGACCTCCTGTGAGAGACGAGAGAAATGCACACAGATTTATTTATTTATATGCAATATTTTTGTACAATAAGTGGGGTACCGCTTTCGGAAACCCACCGTGTCATTGCCGTTGTTATCTTTCAAAGGAATCGTGTATTCTTCTCTGGTTTTTTTTTATCTTTTCATATTTTTTTTTTGTATTATTATCATTATTGGACTTCTGTCCGGAGCCATGTTTGCAGCTCAATCAGACAGTAGGAGGTGGACGTTGATGAATTTTTCTCCACTTCCAAGAATAATCGTGAAAAGTTGTGCATGATTCACTATGCACAATTTATATATGTAACGTCAACATTCAGTATCATCACTATGTATAGAAAATTATTTTTATTACGTTCATACGTCAGATTATATCATAGATATTTCAATATAATATAATATATGTTGAATATACGTTCAAATCGTTTGTTACGCTACAAAATACGGATTCGAATCGAATTACATATTATTCTTTGTATTAGTAATTTTAATGAATTCTTTTTTAATGTACCCGAGTTCTATTATCAAAAAAAAAAAAAACAAATTTTGAAAAATGACTCAAACTATCAAAGAGCTTGGACACCATTGTTCTATTTAATAGCGAATTAAACAACGATTGTAATTTGGTCGAATTACTGTAATAAAAATTTCATTATATAATAGTCATGTATAGAAATGTCCTAATAAATGAAAATATAATATAATTCAAAAAGATAGATAGATATATAACACACACACATCGGATATCTATATTTAAGACGTGTCAATGCGTGTTTATTGAATGTTACACGTCGTTTGTGTTCCGAGAAAACGCTTTTTACCACGAAATTTGTTACGTTAAACAACAACAACAACAACAAAAATTGTATATAAAAATCGACGTTCGTCCACCGTTGAAATTTTATTTTTCCAGATGAAATATGATGGTTTCGGGTAGTCGATGTTTTTCAGAATCGTGTCCTTTGTGAATTCGGAGACATGTGTCCGTGTTGCGGGTGGTCAACGTTTTATACTATATATTGCAAATAAAAGGAGACCACTGTTGCATTGTAAAAACACATAAGAAAGACTCTAAATATATCACAAAATAATCATAAACATCAATAGAATACATACGACACAATTCGTAATCGTTTACACTTCACTATTTTTTTTTATATTTATTTTTTTTTTTTATTCATATAACGCGTATTAATTAAATTTTTAATTGAACGTTGAAAATTTGTGATTGCCGAATTCCACAAGGAGATTTCATCGTGTGAAATTTGAATTCTCATAACGGCATATTCTTAGGGAATTCAAACGTGGGCAAATGTCACGTATTCCGATTATGCGAGTGTTGAATTCGGAATATTCGCATTCTTCTCAGACTCCCTATTCATACACGTTCCAATTTATTATTATTATATTATTATATAAATACATATATATATATATATATATATGTGTGTATGTATGTGTATATCTATATAAATATAATAAAATATACTCGTTCAGAATGATGCGTAAAATTGGATTGTTGTCGCGTCACAATACCGAAATAGATGAATTCATTTTACGACAATGCAATGGAGACTGATTCTAATAAAATACCTTCTTATATATATATATATATATATATATATATATATATATATATATATATATATATATATATATATATAATGTAGTAACAAGTTTAATCGGTTTAATAGATTACGATTTTTATACATTTCTCATGAAAAAATTAATATACATATATGATATAATATATTTTAATTTACAAATTATCTTAGATTTGTACATAATTTATATTTATATATATATATATATATATATATATATATATATATATATATATATATATATGATAATCTTTTAACAATCTCTTTGTAAATAATAAATGTCGAATATTTCGAACGAAATTCGCGGAATAAAAGCGAACGTCACGAAATTCCCAAGCGATCACGGTTTCAATATAATGCATAACCGATGTTTACATTTAAATTACGCAAATAGAGTCTTTTCGACCACAATAAAAAAAAATATATATATATATATATATATATATATATATATATCAATAATAATAATAATAATAGAAATTATGTCACAAAATAGCAACACCTTGCCTATTTGCGGTCCGTTCCCGGAAATTCTAAATCTATTGCACACACGAGTGCGTTTATAATATATATATATATATATATATATATATATATATATATATATATATATATATATATTGTTAAATGTCAATATGCAGGTAGGTGGATATGGGTAATATATATTAAAAAAATATATATATGGTAAATATATATAAATGTGTGTGTTACGGTCGAATGTGGACTTTCGATGATGGCGAATGCGCATTTTGTTGGTGGCATCTTCATTTCATGGAATTTGGCAAATAGGAGGGTCCGCGGCGGGGGCCCGCGCATTGTCCGCGACCCTGGCTTTTTTTTTTCTTTTGTGAATTGTAATGGCATGTAATTCATCATACTGCGAAATGACTTCTACATCCCCATCTCCGCGTTCCGTTCCCTGTCCCAAGCGAGTCACTTGGTTTGCACACTGTATACATTTGAAAGCGCTGCGAAATTATTATTTTTTTTTTTATTGTATATCAGTGATTTGAAACGTGATCTAATATGTAATTAAAATTATTTATTTTACGAATAAAAATAAAATGAAAATTTTCACGTATAATTTATAAATATTTCTGAGTCACAATTTTTATTATTAATAAATTTAATGTTTATATAAAATTATACTGAATATTAAAAAAATTATATACAATGTTAATAGATTTCGAATAAAAAATCATTAATATATAATCAAGTTTAATTGTATAAAAATATTCGTTTAAATTTAGTATGTTTTCTAATGAACAATTGATTTAGAATATTGAAAATATATAGATTTATTATTATTTAACACACTTATTATACTATTGATCGTAAATTTATTTTAATATGTCACTTAGTATTATATTTTTTTATTTAAAAAAAAAATTGAAATTTAATTTTAATATATTTTTAAAATATTCTAGATGATATAAATATAATATTTTTATATTATATAATAATTTTGCACACATTTCGTGCATCTGTACTAGCGCAAGAACATTTGGATATTACATTTAACCAAATACCCAAGTGGAACATGTTGTCAAACATGCTTTGTTAAAAATGACCGAAGCTTTCTAATGTGACAAAAGTACAAAAGGACATTAAGAAAAAATACACACACACACACATATATATATATATATATATATATATATATATATATATATATATATATATAACAAGCACATTTATATATTTATATAACAAAAATAAGAATATCGATACTTTGACGGATAAATAATAAAAAAAAATTTTTTTTCATATAATGTGAATCGATGAAAGTTTCTAAGGATAAAAAACATTATATATATATTTATAAATATAAATATATATATGTATATTCGGGGGGATTCGAACCCGTTTACGATGGAACTGTTGCGCGTTTTTATTGATCTATCTAATTTCGCCGAGACGACAGCGGGTTATTAATCAAAATTCAGAAAAGCCGTTAGTCAACGTTGGTGACCCTGTCGCTATGACAGTGTCGTATTTTTATTTTTTTTTTTAATATTTATTTTAATATAAAAAAATATATATTAATTATTAAAATATTAATATTCGATTATAGTTAATAATCACATTATATTATACTTTATATCGATAGCATATATTTTATAATTCATATTATCATATTAATAATATATTATTTTTCTATATACAATTCATACTGATATAATCATAAGTTAAATCAAATATAATACAATTAGAATTAACTATTATTTGGAACAAACTATTACTATAAATTAATTATTTATCTAAATTAAATTAAGCGATATTTAAACGTTACATTATATATAGAAAATAAAATATATTATATTTTTAATTTATAGTAACACTAATAATATACAAATTTCCATATATATATATATATGTTAAATTTTAAATATTTATAAAATTAAAAAATATATATTTTTTACAATATAAAAATAATTGATATTATTTATATTATAGTATAGCTGCAAAGAGAGGTGCAAAAGAATTTGCTGGCGGAAATTATGGTTAAGATTAATCTTAAACAATGTTCTAGTAGAAGGACCATATATAAATCTTATAAAAAGATTATGTAGTACTCTAAATTTCAAGTTTATATTAGAAGTTTAGTATTGGCTTCGAGAAGAATGAGTAAAAGTTTTGTTGAGATCTTTGGAAGACAAGGTGTACATATTTCAGATTTTTTTTCTGAAGAGAAATTTGCAACCAAACACTAATAGTGTGGGATTTATGAAGTCATTTTATACTCGGTGGATCCACTAAAACCTCCTTTCTTCCCCATTCTATCCAAAACCATCGACCGGCAATAGTTTTGGTCTAGAACAGTATGATCTAGGTATATTTTTTAGCTTTTCGCGAGCTTGAACATTTATCTATTAATATTTCATGCATATGAAATCATCAAGGTGCCTTCATTATCATTAGCATCATCCGAATATCAGTATCCAGAATCGTATTATTATATTATAAAATCAAATTCAACGATTCAGCAAACGATTGAATTTGTCCCGTCTCGACTAATTAAATAAATTAATTAATTAACATTAGAATGCGGCCCTGAACTGTTACGGTGGAAGTGCGTGCGGTGATAAATAGTCGAAGCGAACCTAATTGATCTATGCTCGAGGCCCAAGGATAATTATTCAAATCCCCCGCATATGGTGTAGGTGACAAGAGAGTGACACGCCATTATAGATGCTGCTGCAGTATCGGTTCGGTACCTCATTAAGGGCTATTCTGGCACAACAGGGCGCCCACCACTTTCACTTACGCCCACCGAAGGCCCATCAAATATAATTTAGCGGCGCCCTGTAATGAAAACTCACTGCTTCCAGTGACGGGGAAGAATATTAAAAAAAAAATTATACATATTATACATACACACTACTGACTTGTAAGCGACTTGACGACGTATAAAATAGACACTCTTGTCCGACGATGTCTTTTTTTTTTTTTTTGAAAAACTTCCGTCATCCAAAGTGCAACTTCCGCCATTTTGTAACATTTTTTTTAACACGATCAAAACATTCATATAACCACTATAATAAAATTATTATATTTTAAATATATTTCTTCTTACTTCATTTCAATTATTATATACTATATATAGTATATATGTTTGATCATTAGAAGTACACATATTTTTATTATATATTTAATAAATATAAAAATAATTTAATACTTTTATCAAAAAAAAAAAAAAAATAAGTACAATATATCAGATTGAAATGCTGCAAAAAGTATGATAAATCGCCTTAATAGTCATACTATAAGAAGTCAACTGTCAAAATAGAACGAAAATTCGATCGTAAATGCTGAAATATTTTACATGAAATTGTATAGTGATAAGTTAAACTACAGCATTACAAGGATCTATATTTTGAGTTGTAAAGATCATATAAGATTAAATTGTAAAAATAAGATCACATTTGACGAAAACAAAATGCTACACCACCACGAACTAGTATTTTATATATATATATATAAATGATGTAATAGTATTTTTTTTAAATATGTCATGTTTATTGAGTGCGACGTTAAGTTATTCAATATATTTTGTGTCATATCAAAACGCGTTATAAGAGGTTCACCTGTATATTTGGTTACGCAACGATTTTATTGAATATATATAATATATATATATAAAAAAAATATTTATTATTAAAAAAAAACAACCATAACCGGCACAATTAATGAAGCAAATAATCGAATTTAGGAGATAATCTGAATAGTTATAAATCGAATCGGCCGTTTTATCTCGAATAGCGATCGAAATTGGATAATTAAGTTAAAATTGACAGATGATTATGGTTGAATAATACGATAATTTCGTATAAGAACATACCTTTTGTTTGAGCGAAATATTAATCTTGAATCGCGTACAATCGACGAATATAAATCTGTGAGGCGGTGCGTGTAAAAAAAAATTAAATAAATAAAAAAATATGAAAAAAAAAATATATATATATAACGTCGTATAATAAATCACCGATCTCTATGTTTGTTACCGTGATATAAATAAGATTTTTATCGACGTGGAAATAAGAATGGAGCCATTTATCGAATACGACCGAGGTCTGGGAAGGGGTTAATTCCAGTCCGGCACTGTCTTGAATAATTTTTATTGAACGCCTCACGAATATATAGAACCAGAGCGAAAATACATTTTGTCACTACTAATTATTATATGAACGATTTGAATTATTATTATACGAATAAATTATATCTGAACGATGAAGAAAATTATTATTTAATACACACTTCTATATTAATTTCATTTTTTTTTCTCCAAAATACAGTATTTTTATTCGATAAATTCAATATGTATAAATCTTAAAACTTTCAGTTAATATAAATAACGCCTATCTAGATTAGTCATGATTTAAACTATTTTACCATTATTTTTATGAATAAATTGTATCATAATTTTCGAATATAATTTGAAAAATTTCAAGCAGATCAACATCGATATTTATAAATCATAATTCAGTAATATAGAATATATATAATAAATACTGATTTTAGTAATATATATATATATATATATATATATATATATATATATATATATAGGGTCATAACTTCGCGTCCATTCTGTATATATGCATGAGGCTACTACGGACATATATGACTGTAAACGGGTATACATATATATATATATATATATATATATATATATATATATATATATATATAATATTGTATTAGCACCCACGCATATTTGCATTCAGTGAAATCGTGAGGATATTCCTAGTATTATCGAGATCGTAGCCTTTTCAGCAGAATGTAAACTCTTCATGCCTTTTGATAATGTAACAATATAAAATTTCCACTGAGTCGGTCGTATTATATTTATATATATATATATATATATATATATATATATATATATATATATATATATATATAATAAAAATTTCTTGATAAACGATCACAAGTAAACGTATTACTATGAGGGAAGGAAAGGGGAAGGAAATATGATATATTTATTTTTAATAATTTATTTATATTTAACGTACATATTGTTTCAATCGTTACGTATTTTTTGTTTCAATCTATTTATCATTTACATATATATATATATATATATATATATATATATATATATAAGCTAGCGTTGACGACGACGCCGCGCGCCGAACGACTCACGCCGACTTCATATTATATAAGTGCGTTGAAAAAAAAGTATTGTCGTTAGATTAATTGTTAATATATGCTACTTTTATAATATTGTATTATTCTAATGACCCAACAATCACTTGTAGAATATAATAATAATAATAAAAATGTTCTCTATATTATATATAATATTTTTTTGTTCAATAATTATTCGTTATGCCTTTTGAAAATTCGTATATATTGTATAGATCACAAAATATATTTTTTTAATTAAATAAATTTTAATATAATGATGAATAATAGAATTTTACAAATAATGTATATCTAACCAACATACACAAGTCTACATTAAAAAAAAAAAAATATATATATATATATATATATATATATACATAAGGTGTAAGAGAGAGGGCAGGTTGGAACAAAACCAAAACTAAAATAATAATAATAAAAATAAACAAACAAATAAAAAAAGTTCAGAGTCTTGCCTAATTGATGTGTCGTCTTTGTTTAGCTTAATTCCAACATGGTTTGGCCATTAAGGTGGCCGCTCGTATCTGTTCAGATCTTGCACTGATGCCGATGCCGTTGGACCCTTTATCCGGGACCCGAAGGGTGTATCGCGTATCTGTGCGCCGGGACACGATTATTATAACCGGACCCTGGGACTTGATTAATGATCCACGACGAACGTTCTTGCACATCCGGTACCCATTCACATCCTTACCAAAGTGTCGAACTAATTGGGTCATTCTAGAACTATATTGACCACACTATACTATAAGAAAAATATTCAATATCTACACATTTTTTTTTTTTAATTTCATCGATTATAATTGTTTATAATAACACGCATAAAGATCGTAACGATTAATATATATATATATACGATAATTAAATTTAGATTTTATCATATAGAGATTGCAATCTAAATGATTTATTAATTTTTATATTAAAAATTCAATATTTACAATAATAGCACATTTTCGATATATTGAAAAATAATTACACATTAATAAATAAGGCAAACATAATTTTGACATCTCTAGTATTAAATAGATCGAAAACGTCCTTTTATAATATCATAATCGTACACGAATTTGCAGCTGTATAATTCGCACCTGCTGAGTTAAATTTTCAATTACACGTTTAAAAATTGAATTATAAATCGTATCAAAAAATAAAAAAAATAAATAAATAAATAAAATAAATAAATAAAATAAAATACAAATGACACAATTGTTAATAACGAACGATCGCGTTAAGTTCGCATTAGTAAATTAGCAAGTATTATATTATCGATCATCGATACAGATAACGACAATTATAATTTTGAACACCTGCACGACGTATAATAATCACATGGAAGCATTTGTATTTCAATTTAAACCGGAATCGATTTCTATATTTACAATATAAATAAATTTATGACGTTATAGCCCTTAGTGTTTGTTATTGATTGTTTTTTTTTTAAGATATAGACGACAAAATCAAATCAAATTACAAACATTTTGTTCAATCTTTATATATTATATTATTTTACAAATATATTTTGAATAAAAATTTAAAATAAAATATTTTCAATAATGTATTAAAAAAAAATCAAGATTATAATTTTAACTATTAGATGAATATATTCATTATAATAATTTCTATATATAAAAATTTAGCACATTTTTTCGATTTAATATAAACCTTTATTTATTTCTATAAATTTTGCAATAACGATTCAAAATATTTTTTAACATTTTTTTTTATTATTATATAATATTATTTTGTAGTACAGTTTGATTCCTATTATAAAATATTATAACTGGAATTTTTCCTGAAAAAAAAATGGATAAAAATATTAACATATATTATATATCATAAATTATTATAATTAATTCTTTAAACTTTATCTAGAATTAAACTAAAATATGTCTACTTTCAATCAAGATTTTAACATTTATATATATATATATATATATATATATATATATATATATATATATATATATATATATATATATATATATATATATATATATATATAGAAAAAATCGTTTAATATAATCAATTGATTATTTTTTAAATGTTATATAAACAATTAAAAAATCATATCGATTTCTAACAAAATAATCAATCAAATTAATATGAAAAAAAATTAAAAAATATTAAAATCACACATATAAATCAATTTATATATATATATATATATATATATATATATATATATATATATATATATATATATAAATCAGTTTAAATAATATTGAACGATTTAATCGATCGTTAAAATTAATTAAAAAAAAAAAATATTATATAAACGGGCGACATTCGACACCAGATGCAAAAAAATATGAGGATTTTTTTTTTAAAGTAGCCGTGTCGACGGTCATAAAAGTGTTACGACGCGTCGCATTAACACCTAATTACGAAGTCATAAAAAATATACATACATATATATATATATATATATATATATATATATATATATATATATATATATATATAATAAACATACAGTTTTTTCCCCGCCCTCTGCGGTGAATGTTTACTCATTTCTTATCAGCGGCTCTGGTAAATGTTTAAATAAATGAATATGTGTTTGTTCCATTTAATCTTCGAGCAAATGGCACTTAAGCTTATTTATCTGTAAACATGTAATAAATTTTGATAAACTCGCGCGTTTTTACGTGAACTGTAGAACAAAATATTGGATGGATTCTTTCTTGTGAACGCTTCGGACACGCGTCGTTTTATCGTCGAATCGTAAGCACATTTAAGGCGCATTTTTCAATTTAAATTTCACTCTACGCAAAAATTTAAATAAATATATTGCTAATATATAATCGATTTTCGGCAAATGATTTGAAATTTAAAAATTAATCTTGTAATGCACACTTTCTAATCATTTTCATACATTTTCAGCTCGTTATTTTTTATCGAGTTTTCGATAAATAATTCGTCTAATTCATCCGTATAAGGACTATTAAATTTTATATTTATCATATAAAATTTGGATTATTTCGAGAAAAAACAGAAATCAGAATGATATTTCTCCATTAGAAATGCATGTAAAATGTCTGGAATATATATTTACATATTTTTTTAAAATAAAATTTATAAATATTTAATATAAATTGTTAGGTAGAAAAATATCAATAAAATAAATAAGTATATGAATAATTTACGGTTCATATTTGAGCTCAACGAATTAATTTTCAAGTAGTTGACCCACTTGAAACGGTTCACCCTTATATTATTCAACCGCTTGTAAATTATCTCGCATAGACTATAAATATGATTTTATTATAATAATGGTTTAAATAAATCTTTTTTTTTTTAGAATATATAAAAAATATTTTATTATATAAAAAATAAAAAAAATCAATTAATTTTGCAATATTAAAATTTAAAAATATATCATCACCGTATTTGTTTATATATATTAAGCGGCGGTTAAAATTGAAACTATAGTATTTTATATATAAATATATAATATATATATATATATATATATATATATATATATATATATATATATATATATATATATATATAGTAAAAAAAATATTAAAGCAAACAATAACATAATAAAATAAAATATACACGAGAATAAAAAATGACAACGGGTGAAATATGCGTTTACAAATGACTCAATAGCCGATTATTTTTTTTCTTTATTTTATACATACATTTTCCATTATTATTATTTTATTATTATTATTATTATTTTAAGGGTAGAAGAGACCTCTTGGTGTCTTCGTATCGGTCGGTACAAGCGGTGAACACGATCGCTCCGCATTGATAAAAATTCTAAACCTGTCATTGTGTATGTCCTTTTTTTTTAGTACGTATGTTAAATATACAAATATAAGTAGAAAACTTGTAATAATAATAATAAGAATTAAATAAGAACGTGAGCCTTATTTTTCGATAGCGATTTTTTGGGTAGAAAATAAGGACCCTGGGACAAGACAGAATTATGTCATGTTGTGATGTTGAGCCATCGTGTTGTCACAGCGTGATGCCACCGCCACAATGCCACGATCTTCCGTGAGAAACTACTATTTTTCACAATGTCCAGCACACGTTTTTTAGTATATAATATACATATAAATATATATATATATATATATATATATACACATAATGCTTGTTGGATGTCAAACTGTGGGCCGGGCCAATGCGAGAAACCAACGCCTGTGACATTGCCGCAATAAAACGATTCTAGTACATTTATATTCATATCTATCCGTAGAAAAATATTAGCAAACATTTCGCTGAAGATATCGTATATTAATATATTAATATTTATAGATCAGAGGTGTCAAACTCGTAGCATAATTCGGGCAGCACGAGCGCTTTCGTTTATCAAGTTGTGGGTCGAACTCAAAAAAAAAAAAAAAAAAAAAACAACTGATAGCGCGTTACAAGCTTGATAATTTAAATATCACTTTAAATTAATTTAAACAGTACACTACAACTTTATTAATTGTAATTATATACAAATAAAAATTAAATTAACTTTTAAATATTATTTTTTATATATGTTATCAAAAACATCAGCAACATTTGTATTGACGGACCGAATGCGGCCCGCGGATATTGTATTTGACATGCCTGTTATAGATGAAATTGCTTGAATATATATATATATATATATATATATATATATATATATATATATATATATATATATGTAAATATATTAGAATTAAATTATACAATTCATTGTCATTGTTAATCGGAAATTGATTTTCAAGTCTTATTACTTAATAATATAAAAATAAATAATTCTTATTTATATAATTATATATATATATATATATATATATATATATATATATATATATATATATATATATATATATATATATATATATTTCTTAGAAAATAGTACATCGATTTATTTTTAATATATTCAAGAATTTTATTATCATGTATATATCAATGTGATATAAATATAAATTAAATATAATTTTTAAAAAAATATGACGTTCGTAATATGCATGGTTAGTGATTGTAAAAAGCTTTCTAAGCTTACACGATAAAATGGTTGAAAAAAATCGCTATAATATGTCGCACTAAATAAACGATATATTACCATGCGATTTGAATTATTACAAACATCTTATATATATATATATATATATATACTCATTATCAAAACGAAAAAAATATAATAATTTTAAAGTAATCGGCAATATTACAATGTAACGACTTTTAAAGAGAAAATAAAATCGTGAAATATTATTTTCAGTGTATTTTTCAACATTCTAACGCTTCGTTGAGACGTAAAAGAAAGAAAAAACCGTGATGAATATGAGAAAAATTTTTATTGAACATTCCTTCTGAAACGATTTTTATTATTATTATTATTATTATTTTATTAGCGGTATTTTTCTACGATATAATTCTTCGAAGAGAAAACTAAGAGATATTTAAATATGCGTCGTACAGCGAGATTTGATGACTCGATTTGAGACGAGTGCAAAAGTGAGATTTTAATGAAATATTTGAAATTTTACACGACTTACAGAAAAATGATATAATTTTTCATATACGTTTTATTAGAAGTCTTAAAAATTCTATATCTTTCATTTGAAAATTTGAATTATATATTGTATATATATATAAGAATTTTAGATTTTACGTATATTATTTAAAATAAAAAATGTACAATTTTTTATAATATAATATATTATTATTGATATTCATAGAATTATTCGTTCAAATCTATAGAATTTTAAATATTTCATTTTTATTTTTAACATTGATAATTCTATTTACAGTGATAAATTTTAGTAGATATAGAATTCAATAATTATAATATGAATTTAAAAAAGAAACATTCAGATTGTTAAGTGTGATTTATTTATTAATTAGCAGAATATAAACGAAATTGAAACATATAATAGTTGAAAATTGGTAACGGACGCGATAAAAGAGTGGCGAATAAGAACAACAGCAACAACGACAACAACAACAACAACAACAACAACGAAAACAAATAAATAAATAAAAAATACACAAAAAAAAAGAGACGAAGGAAATTGTATAAAAGTCGTGGTTCGCGTGTTCGATGATAGATAGTCGTTTTATATAAAATGTGAAAAGAGCGTTAACACATAGCGAGACAAACACGAGCACGAACGCGCCCGAGCAAAATGTTATTTATTGGCAAATCGAAGCGTAACCGTTGAAAAAAAAAAAAAAAATATATATATATATATATATATATATATATATATATATATAACATACACACATGTGAAGCGGTTAAAAGCACAAAGGGTACATGTGCGAAAAACTTCGAAGTCGAAGAGAACGTGTACGAGCGAGCTATCGGCCCACGCGTTTACAATACCACGTTTTAAACTACACACACACATATATATATATATATATATATATATATATATATAATTAAATTTTTATAATAATAATCAATATAAAAATTATTATATAATTTGATCATTTAATATTTTTTTTTTTCGTGCGGCACGTTCCACAGATTGAGATCCGCTGATATCTCGCTAAGTATTGTTGGTTTTTACCATTTCAATGTGTTTAACATTATAAGACCCCTCGCTGATTCGGACTGCGTTCAGCACGCGGTCACTCTGATCACGCTGCTTCTTAAACTGTTTCGTTTTTTTTTTCATATTATTATTATTATTATTATTATTGATATTATTTACACTTCGAAACATCGTCTCGATGATTTTTAGAATTGTTTTATTTTATTTATGAATTTATTCTGTAATAAAATTATAATTTGATATATAGTAAAAAGAAAATGATATTTTATTTAATAATACTCCGATTTTGAATTACATACACATTATTATAGATAATAAATTATAACAACATTATAACTGTCAAATTTACACTTACCTTCACTTAGGTAATCAGAACACAAATAATCCATTTTACACAATATTAGTATTACTTTGAAAATGTTTTATTTAAATATTTAAACAATACATCTATGTAATATAATAAGTAACATGAATATTTTTATCATCATCAATAATTATTATGATATATTTTGACCATCAACTTATCGATAATATTCAAAATTAAAGAAATATATGCATTGAAACACTCGTTTAATCTCTTTTATCAATCAGTATATTTCGACTTTAATTCTCATAATAATTTTCATTATAAATTTTTATATTCCATTACGAGTCGTTTTGTTCAAAAATTTATAAAAAAAAAATTAACAACATCAATGCAAAATAATGATCAAATATAACTGAAATAAAATAATACTATGAAATTCGAAAGAGAAACTATATATAACTCATATAAAAATAATTACCAGTAATAAAGATTTTTCCCGATTATCGAGAATATACTAATTCGACCCTGTATACAATCATTCCTTGTTCATATTAATAATATTACAGCATAATATGGTTATTACGTAATATACAATGATAAGATTTCATTCACAAAATTATCAAAATTAATGCCATTTTCGTGTATGTAATTACAGTGTTTGCACTCAGATAACTCAAGAGTGATTAAGCATTAACATAATTATAAAACATTAATTACGCGTTAATATACATATTTTTGCAATATATTATACTTATATATATATATATATATATATATATATATATATATATATATATATATAATCACACGTATTTCTTAATTAATATCACACAACACACACACTCACACACACTCACACACACACACACACACACACACGCATATATATATATATATAGTATATATAATTTATATTTTTTATATTGCAATTTAACAAGTAACAAACTTTGAGAAACTGTGATCCACACCCACCCCCCTCGTTCACCCCCCCTCGGCGATATCATTTCATTACTTAGCGATTTATAATAAATGGAGTCGATATTAATTCGTCGTATGGGCCGTTTTGTTTTTATGCTTGTATCGTATTTAGGAATTCGACATTTGAAAAAAAAACACATACACACACTAAAAACAAAACGAATAAATATTTATATGAGCACGCACGCATACATTTGAGAATTTTTAAACGTGGCACGAATTAAAAAAAAAATATTATATATATATATATATATATATATATATATATATATATATATATATATATATATATATATATATATATATATATGAGCTCGGTTTAATACAATTAGAATGAGTTTTTGTAGCAAATAAATATTACAATTCGCTCATAAATCACGTTTTTTTTCTCTCTCTCTCTCGTGTACATATTTAATTAAAATAATATATTAAATTATTATGATATATATTATATTATACGTGTAATAATTTTCTTTATATATGCATGTGTTATACATATATACAATAATGAATATTAAATTTTTAATGCGTACTTATTAATAATATACAATCAGAATTTGAATCGATTATTCGACGAATTTTTAACGGGTTTTATTTTTTTTTTTTTATAATTTAATATTAAAATATTTAAGGAAATATCGATAAGGTAATAGTTTTTTTTTGTTACATATTTTATGTGTATGTGAATATTATTAATTTATATTTTTAACTTAGCGCTCGTATGTCGGCTCATAGCCGACATTAATTTACGAACTCTATCGCTCATTTTGTGACAAACTCATTATATAACTGAAATTTAAACATTTTTTTTTATTTTCTTAGTTTCTTGTTTTATTTTAAATATCATCAAATATAATTATTACTGCATTAAAATGCATATATGAATAACATTTGAATAATAAGGGTTAAAAGTGAAAAGGTCAAAAATATTATATATTTATTTTATACATTTCTAGCACTTTATTATCACAAATAATTATATAATGATTTAAAAATTATAAACATTATAATATAATATTGAGGATTTGAACTCGCGACCTGTCAATAAAGCAAATAAACAAATATTGCTTAAATAGCATTAATTAATAAATTAAATTATTATACAAATAGATAAATAAGCGATAACTTATTAGTAATAAACACATCATTTTTATAACTACATAATACTTTTTTTAAATATATGTAAACATATATTGCATTAAGTTTAATGTAACATAATTATAATTTTAAAATTGAACTTTATTCACACGGCCAACGACACTAATATTGGACATCGATTAATATCGAATGTATGTATTATATATACAGAGTCGGATTAGCACGAAATAAATTATAAATATTTTTTCAATACATATAAAATATATTTTTGCACGCAATGTTTATCTAATATTTGGATATTATATTTTTATTATAATGATATATATATATATATATATATATATATATATATATATATATATATATATATATATATATAATACAGAAAGAAATTGTCATTTTAAACACCTGGGTTAGGAAGGCAGGTAAATTGTATTTTTTTCCTAGGTTGGTAGGACTGTCTAGAACATTTATCAAGCGTCTGTTTGTCAAAAGGTTTAATTATCTCCGAGTTATACGTGTTTTTATAATTCTTGGTTCCTTCATCACGATAATGCACCATATCATACTACATTGATTTTTGCCAAAAATTCGACGCATATCGTTTTGCAATCACCGTATTCGCCTGATTTGGCTCCGTGCGACTTCTGGCTATTCGGCGAACTCAAAAGGCCAATATGGGAACGTCGTTTTAACACGATTGAGGAGATAAAAACCGCATAGAAGAAGGTTTTCAAAGGCTATAAAAATGGTGATTACTATGAAGGGGATGAATTTATATTTTATAAATAAATTCACCTTACTTTTTGATCACAATGTTATATAATTATATAGTTAAAATTATCATACAATACATTCGATTGTAAAGGTAAAAATTAACCGTTATATATATCACGTCGCACATTTCGTACCGAAAGGGTTAAAAATAGTTCGCATCACGTCCGCGGGCCATCGAATACACTGATCCGACCCTGCACATAGCAAACCGTAATATAAACATAAATATAAAATAACAACACCAGTTTCGTCACGGACGGTGAGTTCGCCACAGCGGTTCATATTAATTTTCATTAAGCAATTGTACAGGCGATAAATTCCTGTGTCCAAACAGAGCGGACACGTTTTTCCCGTGTTTTCGTAAGTTTTTCGGTTTTGTTCTTCTGCTTTATTCCCTCAAATTTTTATTATTATTATTATTTTACTAAAAAAATTTTTTTTTTGAAAAAAAAAACGACCATACACTCTCTTTTCATATCAGTACGATGATATTATTATTATTATTTTGTTTATTAATTAATGAAATATTCGAGTTGTCGGTTCAGGGCGGCAAACGGCCGTCATGGCTCGCAAAACACGCTCTTGTCCTATCTTAAAGCATCAACATCATTACTTCCGCCATGTTTAGCGTTTGATCATGTCTCTTCATGTGTTCGTACTCATGTGATTTTTATACCGAAATAACAATAATAATACTAAACTATTATTGTTGTTGTTTTTATAGTGGTAATGGTAATAAGAAATATGTTCTGTGTTATCTGTTGATAATGACGCCGCTATGTTAACATTAATGGAAACAAGGAATACAGATTAAAAATGAACACACTATTATATATATATATATATATATATATATATATATAAATCGTTGTTATTAAATACGTATTATTATTAGCGACTATATATATATATACGTGAGAGACCCCTCGTATTTTTTTTTAAATATCTATTATCATTTAAATTATAATATTTTGTATTAGAATTATGGCTAAAGATTGCATTTTAAAGTTAAAAATTATATAACTGCATTCGAATTCCGGTTTCTGTTTTTATAATAGTCATGATTATACTATATTATACATATAAATGTTAGCTAAATATATCAGATTGTTTCATTTCAAATTAAAGTCAATGAACCGAATGATAAAATGTAATATAAATTATTAACATTTTAATCGAATGATCGACGATAAGTTTATCTAAAAATAAAAATAGTTACTTACGTTCAGAAGACTGCTTACTTCGATAATTATATTATTATATAGTATACATATATATATATATATATATATATATATATATATATATATAAGTCCATATGGGTGTTAAAGCTTTAGGGGATGGTCTGAGTAGAGGCAGCTTTCGCACGAGCGAAGCTAAAGATAATGACCTTCCAATAAAACAATAAAGCTTGTTACGCCCGTAAAAGCCTTCACCTCCGTCAAAGCCTTTGGCAGAATAACTAACTTTATTGCTTCTCAGTTATCCGATCCCCTACAAAGGAACCAACCTTTGCCGGCGATGAAAGCCGTGACTCAATACAAGCCTTATACGTATACAAAGCACACGAGAAATATATATATATATATATATATATATATATATATATATATATATATATATATATATATACATATATATAACTTTTCAAAGTATTTTAATTAAAAAGTATGAATTCGTATCACATTCTAGTAGCATTATTCTTTTCTGAATCTATTTTCTGTTTTCCAACACTATATCTGTATCTAAATATGATATACTCATAATATTTTTATATCATATACGATTAAAAATCATATTAAAAATATATTGAATATATTAAGCATAATTTTTAAATAATATTTTAATATAAAACATTTATACGTATCCCGCGATCTTTCGACCGCAAGTTAATAAGCGAACATGTTCGTTGCACAACGAGACACCGCAGATATTGACACCGACACTTGTTAATGCTTATTCAGGCAAATCTATCCAATTATCAATATCTTTTTTTGGATATATATATATATATATATATATATATATATATATATATATATATATATTAAATTCCTGCAACATGGTGGTGGTGACGACACGAAATATCGTATCTAAATCTCATATCACTATCTTATTGTTCTTTATTATGCATATTATAGTGTTTAAAGATAACGATAGTTTCTTAGATGTTGTAGAGTACACTTTTCGTTCGAAACTTTTTTTTATATATTTTAAAACGGGATACTTATATATATATATATATATATATATATATATATATATATATATATATATATATATATATATATATATATATAAACGTATTTAAAAAAAACCTGTGAGGTCGAGATCCAGTGCCGGCTTCGGTTTTGTGTTCCAAAAAAGTGCCGACAGCGAAAGAGGTCCATTAATTTGGTGGAGGAGGGTCGTATCGGGTTACATCGCGTTCTCCCCGCCGTTTTATTTCTTCATTTAATACCGTATTTTATTGTTTCCGTTTACGAATCGTCACATAAAAATGTACACTTATAACGCGCGACTTACGACCTTTATTTGTACTTGAATATTATTATTATTTTTATATTATATATATTAGATATTTTTTATAATCATTTTATAAAACTGCTGATATATATATATATATATATATATATATATATATATATATATATATATATATATATATAAATATATATTTAAATCAATTTATCCATCTTATGAAATTATTTAATATGAAAGTATACTAGAATAAGCGATAAATAATTTGTTAATAAAATGACTAATACATACGTATAAAATGTTTGTGATTTACCTGTATGTAAATTGAGTTAGGAAGTTATAGAAATTGTATAATTTAGTAAAGGAATTAATTATGTAAGACTCGCAGCACGTCTTGCAATTACAGAAAACTGTTCCGCTAGTTGCGGTATTTGTTCAGGGTTGTCGAAAAATTCGCAATTATCGCCGATAATTTTTTACACTTAATATGATATAATTTATATGAAAATATTTTTTGATCGAATATAAGAAAAATTCTAAAATTAAATTAAATTTATATAAATATTTTGTAATACACCTCTTCAGCTAGATGGATAATTTTTTTTGTCGTCAGGACCTTTTTCAAACGATTTAGAATTTTTTAATTTTATTTTCACGTTAGTTATATTTCATTTTCATATTACGATATATGTATAAAGCATTAAAACGTCGATGAATAAATTTAATTATTTTATAATATTATTTGAAATTGACAATTGGAATATGTCACAGCCCTGATTGTCGGTTATTTCCCCGTTCATATCGAAAGAGTTTTACGACCAAGTTGAGCACAAGTTTATAGGAAGAGTAGAAGTTGGGTTTCCTAGTGGAAGTTTTGATTGTTCCAACGGGCGGTCTGTAAATGTTATGCGAGAAACGCGAATAAGGAACGAAAAACAATCTGCATTTTACATCGGCAGCTGTTCCTATTTTAGACAATAGACAATGCTTGCGAAAACGACGACATTTTGTCTGGAAAAGCCGATGTGGGCGGTCGGTTTTTCGCCGACGACAAAATTTTCACCTCGTATTTATATTTTATCATTATCAATTAATTGTCGTAATGTGAAATTTTTATTATTATATTTAAATAGTATATGTTACATAAATATAGTCTAACAAAGCTGACAAACCGATAATCTAGTATAACACTGATCAAAAAGTAAAGTGAATTTGTCTATAGAATGTAAATTCTTTATTTATTCAAAGTAATCATCGTCCGATAAAACTCACTTTTACAAACGCTTTTTCCAATCATCGAAACAGTCGGAATAGTCTTTTTCCGGTATAGCATTCAAGACCTTCTTTCATTCGGTTTTTATCTCCTCATTGAGCTTTTGAGTTTGCCGAATAGCCAAAAGTCGCACGGAGCCAAATCAGGCGAATACGGTGGTTGCAAAACGATATGAGTCGAGTTTTTGGTAAAAAAAAGTCGCGAAGAACCAATGCAGTATGACATGTTGCATTATCCTATCAATTTAGGAAAAAAAATACAATTTACATGTCATCCTAATGCCTGGGAATTTTAAATGTCATTTACACATTACTTTTTGATCACAGTATTATCAATATATTTATTCCAAAAGTTATTATTTAGACATAAAAAAGGAAAAGCTTGATTTGAACTAACGATATTCAACAAAATATTTTTAAAAAAAAGATTAAGTTTTAATTAGTTTATTCAAAAATAAAATTAAAATTTTGTATAATAATAAATTAAAAATGTGAAAATATTTTTTTACTCTTTCTGAACTTTAATATACTGTTAACGGTTTTGTTTTAATTATTTTGAGATCATGTTTTTATTTGCAATTTTCTAAAAAGTACAAATAATGGTGTAAATTAAAAAAAAACATACATATTATAGTATAAAGGCAGAGAAATCTTAATTTAGAATATGCAAAAGATAATATTTACAACATAAGTTTTTATCAAAGACATAAAATTCTAGATATAAACCTTAAAATAAAAGAAAATTGAATTTTTGTGAATATCATTAAACGTTTTATTTTATTTTCAAATGTAATAATTTGAATTAAAAAATCGTTTCAAGACTGAAAATAAAATTGGTGTATCTTCATTGTAAAAACAAATAACACAAAAACGTGAAAATGGAAGATCAAGCTTATCTAAATAGAAGAATTCAAAACAACACTAGGTTTTTACTTCAATTAAAATTTTATTTTAATATAAAAATATTTTCATTATAATAATATGAAAGCGTTGATTAGAATTTTTATCTAAATTCCGAAGTAGTTTTTTTTATGTATGAGTTTTGATGTATGCAAAATAAACTACGATTTCAGAATTTTGCTCTAATATTTAATTTTACAATTTTGTATTTTTTTTTTTTTAATAAAGAATAAGAATATTTTTATTATTATCATTTTTTTCAATTCATAATATACGTTTTCTAAGCTTCACATTCATACAACAGAATGTAATATACGAACACAATTCCATAGTTCAAATTAAATTTGGATTAATTACTTCATATATAATATTTTGAAAAAAAAAATTTCTTTCACGAACCGTCACTGTTTTGAATACAGCATATTTAGAGCAGCGCTCAAGTACAAAACCGAGAGTAAATTTTTCGTATTCGAAATTTAACATCATTTATACTCATCCATGAACTAAACACATTTTTTTTTCATGTACACACACACACATATTATATAAAGGAAAAATCGAAAAGTGAAGCAAGTATAACGCATGCTGCTTGTTAACTTTTATATATATATATATATATATATATATATATATATATATATATATATATATATATATATATATATATATATATATATATTTACATGCTGGCGTCTCGGCAATAAAACGTCCCAACTCAATAAAGTGCATTCGCGAAATAATCACACTTGTAAAAATGCATTATATATATATATATATATATATATATATATATATATCATTGCAATAACATTTCGTTTCCTTTTTATATTATTATTATCATTGTTATCCATAGGCTGTTTGAGAACCATAAAATCGCGTCCGATTATACGGCGAATAATTAGAAATTTATTATCTTTATTGCGCGATAGTGTTTCTGTGCGCGAATAATAAACACACTATTCGATTATACGGTCGTATAAATCGATGGATGTTTTATCCGCGCGACAAGGGGGGCGAATTTATATTACGTAATTCGCTATATAATAGTATAATACGTTTACACGATTAAATTACGCGTGAATTAAGATTCAACTCGGTCGGTGAATGTTTTAAAATAATTCATTATATATATATATATATTTTTTTTTTTCTTTTCTTTCACGCAAACGTTCGCGTTTATGATGGTTATTAATCGTGTTTTTGTATAGAATAATAGTTTGTATTTAACGTGAAATAATTAGCGACTCTACAGTCTATACGGGCCTGAACGTCTGTTTAAAAAATTCATAATTTTATTAATAATATATATTTACGAATTCGAATATTGTAATATACGTTTGAATTGAAATTAAATAACTCGATGTAGATAAGAAAATTTAATTGTTTAATCTTCTTTATATATATATATATATATATATATATATATATATATATATATATATATATATATTATAAATATAAAATTTATAATATATGAATATTTATTATTATAAATTAAGTTGAAATTAATTAAAAATACATCATATTTTTATCATTGTAAAATGTGATATTATTATATATTACCTTTTGAAGTTTGTAATTATTTTGCAACGCAATAAAAATGTGTATTTAATTATTTTTTGACTAAAATTGTACATTTCATACGAAAATAAAGAATATTAAGATTGAAAATGAATATTTTAATGCATGAAAGATTATTTATTTTATATAAAAAATGATGTATAAATTATCGATATATGAGTGTAATATAAAAATTATAAAAACTATTAAAAAATATAATAAACATAACATAAAAAATAAAACCAGTGTCATGCAATATACAATACAATAGAATACATATGTATTCTATTTTTTATTTATTACACACACACACAATAAACACGAAATAATCCCGAACGAAAACGATAAATTTCCCAATAGAAATATATATGAATTTTATGACGCTCGCGTATGGACACAATGATAAATACGTGTAATAATCGCCGAAAGCCACGAACGCCACTCGGGCTAGGGGTTGCGGTTCGTACGTTTATAAGCCCTGAATTACGCGCGCCCGTTCGTTAATCGACTGCGTAACGGGGTGCATTTTCCTGTAAAACTGATTTTTTTAATGGCACACATCAATCGCCAAACGATGCGACACGAAACCGAAAACCAATATATATATATATATATATATATATATATATATATATATATATATACATATATGGGCGACGGTCACACTAAATACGAACTGAAATATTTTCATAATACATCTTTCAATCTATGAATCATCAATATTTATATTATATATTATTTTATTTATAATAATAATTTATAAAATTTATATATATATATATATATATATATATATTTGTACGATATATTTTGAATGCTCGTTTCGTATCGAATGTGACCGTGGTTATCGCTTGTAATTTAACATGGTCTCGTGTCGTTTACGTTTTTTGGATTGTTTCTTTGAATATGTAAATATTCGGCGACTGGATTTATTGTTATTACCGGTTGAATAATCGAAGGGTTTCGGCAAAGGGCGCGAGCCACCTGTCCCAGTACATCAGATATGGCCGACAGAATTATGGCCCTTTTCCTGGTGTCCTGACGTCATCTTTATATCAATCGAAACCGGTAAAAACAATGTGATCGTCGAACTCGATGATCACATTTTAATATAATGTTTGATAGTTTAAATTTTTAACATATTTTCGACACGCGAAAATTATTTATGTTTATCGAAATGACGTTATCGTGATTTTTATTTTTAAATAAATTGAAGTATATAAAAATATAATTTAAAATATATTAAAAATTATATGTGCAATGAAATTATGTAGTAGTATTTTTTAGGATTTATTAATGTAACTTTTAAATAATGATATAAATTCCTAATCAGATACAAGTTAAAAATATTATATACATAAATAATATATATAATACTTCAAAAAAATATATGAAATTTAGATGTAGAACTAGTGACTCGACTTGATAAAAAAAAATGACAAAAAAGTCTTAGCCATTTTATAGATATATTTATTATCGATTCGTGTGTTTATCTTTTTTGATATCTGATGTTTTATAAATTTAATTTAAAACTAAATTTCCCTTACTTTATACAAATTTTATATTAAAATATCATAAAAATACAAAATGATAACATACGACGTTGTTACAATTTTATTTATCAATTTATATATATATATAATAAAGTAGACGAATCATATTATATTTACTGCGTATTCAGTTGTGGACACGAAAATCGTTTTGATTTTAAAACATTACGAAATAGTAATTAAGAGTAATTCGTTTTAATAGTTAGTTTTAACTGTTATGGCGTTTTGAGGTTCGCTAGCATTTTCCGACAACCACAAAAATAATTAAAAAAGAAAAGGAAAAGCGCTTTTCTCTTTTCCGTCGCCGTCTCAATATATATATATATATATAATATTGGACCCCGCGTCGAAATTTATCGTATTAAATTATGCGGTGCACGTGAATAAATCAATATTATAATATTATTAAAGCCGTATAAGAAATATGCGATAATTTGTCGTTATTTCGTCCGGTATAATGTTATAATTATAATTATTATTATTATTGGCGATTGGCATGCTTATTTACTTACCTCGGTGCTAAACACGTTATGTGGAGTAAAATTTGTACGATTTTTTTTCCGTGTTTATTCGAAGTTTTCAAACGAAACGACCAATTATTTTTGTTTTTCATTTTTTTTTGTGTACTCTCAAAAGTCATACGGAATTAATTTTAGAAAAATTTCGTCGTTTTAGGGTCGAGCAATAAATACGTTGGTTCAATTTACATAAATGCGGCACGTGTCAAACGGTCTTTTTAATAGTTACGTTTGTTTAAAAGGTTATTTTAACTGCAAAACCTAAATATCGACTTCTTATATAAAAAATAATAAATCGATATTTTTTTATTAACTTTGATTGTGATTTTTCACAGAAGTTATATATTTTTTTCTATTTTTAAAAAGTTTCTTAGACTACATTAATATATATATATATATATATATATATATATATATATATATATATATATATATTTCATTCTTTATATTATTAATTTATATTGTTAACAAAAATATATTAAAATATAATCAGAATTTAGAATCATTGAACTGATTTTTCCGACGATATTCGTATTATTTATTTCAGAAAAATTTAACACCTAATCGCATTTTTATTATATTTCAAATTGAAATATATATATTAATAAATATATAAAATTAATATCATTATTATATAACACTATAAAATTATATACGATTTTAATGCGGGTTTGAACTCGCACGTAATAAACAACTTAATATAAGTGAAATTAATCACTTAGTAATAAATAGTTTTTTTTTTTAATAATACAGTATATTATCAAATTTTTTAAAATCTGAATTTATTAAAAATATAAAATTTTGAATCTTAAAATAAAATATACTATTCAATATTTTTTTCTAAATATTTTGTAAGCATATAATGGTTTTAGTAATAATAATTTATTATATAAAATTTTTGATATGAAAATTTATAAATGAAAATCGTCGTAAATTGAGTAAATATATACTGACACACACATACACAAAGGAATTTGTAAGCATTTTATAAACGTAAATAAACGTGCATAAATGTGTAATGACCGGTACGTGAATTTTATAAAATTATATAATGATACGTTTCGTGTATGAAAATTTCGTGTATATGCAAATTTTATATTTTATTAATTCGTGTTCAGCGTTTTGTTAGATTTGATTGCGGTCGATCTTGTGAAGAAATTATTACGGAAAAATTGTTAATTTATTATTATTATTATTATTATTTTCATAGTGGTTTTATTGCGTTTGTAAATTTTGTGTCTTATATATGAATTTGACGTACGTCACGCTTTAAAACGCAACGAACCAAAGAAAATTATTGATTTATATATATATATGTGATTTTTAGTCGAAAAAAATGTTATTATACAACGTAATATTATTAATTTTATTTATATTATACCTAAACGATATAGTATTATATATGTATATATAGGGTATATCAAAAAAAATATTATTAATGTTGACATTTTCATTTCAATGTTTCTCTTTTAAATAAAATGAATTAATTTTAATTTATTTCTTGAAAAATATTATTATTATAATTAATGTAAATAAAAAAATTAAATGTATTTATATATAAAATTGTAATTTTTGATTTATGTAAAAATTATATAAATTAAAAAAAATGTAATGATTAAAATGATGTATGCGTTTTGAAACACTCTATATTTAGTTATGCAAATGTAGCAATTTTCGTGTTGTTCAATATTTCTAAATCAATTATTTCATTATTTCGTGCTGTTATAATTTATAACGTCGACTAATTCAAAATCGCCGTCAAATTTATATACGGATTAATTAATCGATTAAAATTATTTTATTCGCGATGGAATTTTAATCGAGTAAATTACGCGATCATCGCACATTACGAGGAGATCGTGTCTCGCGCCGCGACGTTCGTCGAGGGTCCTTAAAGGGTTTCGATTTCGATTTTTCGAGGTCCGAATCGATGCGGTCATTAAGAATATATGGGGTTCGAGGTCCCGGCGCTTGTATGACCGCAAAAAGGCGGACCCCTTGAATGCTAGGCGCCACAATAAGACCAAGAAAGTGTGACGCCGGCGTGGGCGTCCTTCTTCCACCCTTTACACCTAAATAAAAATATATAAATGCATTCGGATTGTAGTATATGAGACGATTAAAGTGCAACGGATGCATGTACATAAAAAAATTTTAATGTTTCACTTTGATATTTTGAGTAAACGTTCACTTTTCATTAACGATACTCTAATATTTTAGTCATTATAATACAAATTATTAACACATTCATTCAAATTTCAATATTTTTTTTTTTAATTAAATAAAATAAATAAGTAATATTTTAAAAATAAAATTCAAAAAAATATTTTTTATTAATGGAAAATTTTAATTAATATATGACAAGTTTTCCTTTATAAATATTCAATTTTTCATTGATAGAATATATTTTGAACAAAAAAAATTATTCTATATATTAAAAAAACAATAATTTTTATTCACTCATTTATAATCGTATATAAATTTAGTTCAATATTTTTAATTCAGTATTATTTTTGAAATCATTAAAATATTAAGATAGAGTATTAAATTTAATCTTTTCAAATTAATATTTTACAAAAAAAAGGTAAACAATTATATTATTGGAACGTCATTAATAATAAATATTATTATGTATATATATATATATATATATATATATATATATATATATATATATTAATATTAAAATCGAGGTGACGGATTGAAACTTTTCGAACACAATAAGTCGCAACGCATTATTTTACGTGTTTTGTGCCGAAGTTTTCCGAAAGAAATAAAATAAAAAAGTAGTAAAATATCCAAAAATCAAAAAAAAAAATAAAAATAAAAGTAAGAAAAAACGTCCAGTGTAAAGAACGATCTTTTTCGAATAATAAGGCGGCACACGGCGAAACAAGACCAAAAATAAACAACAACATAAAAATACATATATATATATATATTTATTTATTTATTTTTGCGTTCTTTATTTTCAAAAATAAAAAAAAAAGTATTAAAAAGATGAAAAAAAAAAGACGAGTTTTGCGTTCGTGTACTCTCGTTCTGAACACTGTCGTCGAACGAATTCGCAATATTTATTTTGTTCCCATCTTGCGTGGACCAAAAGAGTCCTCCGAATGTTTCCCGCGCGTCCTCCTGACATCTTTTATTTTTCACCTTCTCCTCCTCCCCCTCCTCCTCATCCTACCCTATCCTTCCCGTTCGCTTGAATTTTATTTATTTTTACTTCGTTTTCGTGCGGCGCGGTTCGATTTTATTTTATTCGATTTTTTTTCAGACCCTCCCCGTCACTTAATATTGTTGTTCGTCTTTTTCTTCGTCGCCGTCGTCCTGCCTTTACCCCCCTCTCTTTATTTTTTTTTATATTATTTTTTAATAAATTTTTCTCTCTTTATTATTATTATTGTTTATTTATTTTTTTTTTTATATTTTTATTTCGTCCCCGGCGTCGATTTCTTTTTTGTCCGTTTGTTATTTGCACCCGTCCGGTTTGATATATTTTTATTGGGTGTTTAATGTGTTTAAACGTCGACGGACATTCATCGATCCGGATGCGAGCACACTTTTTTATTGAGGTAAAAATCCCCCCCGGGTCACTCTCATTCATAAAAAGGGGACGCGGCCAAATAAAAATAAATAAATGAAAAGAACAAAAAAAAAATAAATAAATAAACGAACGAGGCGGACCTTTAGCCGCTTTATCGCCGATAAAAATAAATTAAATTCGTTTTTGAATACGAAAACATACTTGTAAGAGATCAGGGGTAACAAAGACGGGGGGACGGGGACGATGCGGCGGAGGTGACGTCACTCTTTGAAACCTCTTGTATTATCGGGAAAAAAAGGATTTTATTGATATTTTTTTATCTCTCCATTCAATTTATTCAAAGTTTTAACAATGAAAATAAATTTATTGTAATTCTGAATCATTTTTGAATATCTTTCGACTCTAATTCATCTGAAATGTAATATAGAATATTAAATAAATTAAAAATACAACCTCCTATATGATATATAAAAATCAGAAATTTCATTCAATTTTTCAATATTAAATATATGGTATATATATATATATATATATATATATATATATATATATATATATATATATATATATATATATATATATATATAAATCACCCATGAAATAGTCTTAATAATCTACATTCATAAAATCCATTTAATATTCATATATATAAAACATAATAAAATTAATATAATAATACTATAAAATTATAAACAATGATATATTAATTGATATAAGTAGTGACATCTGTGGACTTTATTAATGATTTTATTTTTTTATATCATAATAATAATAATAAACAAACATACCTAAATACAACTCTCAATGAATTATATATATATATATATATATATATATATATATATTTTTTTTTATTTATATAATATTATTTAATTCATATTTAAATACAAGTACGTCTTTTTTTTAATTTATATTATATAAAAAAAATTACATTAAATATTCAATGTCTATTAATTGTCATTTTAAATTCAAATCGAACGTAACGTATTCATTCATCGATACGGCAACAAACAGGTCACGGGTCCGATTTTTCGTTATGTAAACCGTAACGACTTTTGAATATTAAAATAATAATAATAATAAAATGTGTCCGTAACAAGTATCAAGATTCGAACCAGATTACCGCATAATAATAATTATCATGTATTATAATAACGTAAAATCGGCTTATGTATTTTTATCTTTGAATAATATAACGCGCACTTGTATTTTATCTAGTTTTATTCATTATTCGAAATCGAGTGTTGAATAAATTATTTTAAGCCAGTTGCGTTAATATTTTTATTTGTCGAACGTTTATTGTCTTAGTTTTTTTTTCGTCTAAATCTTATAAGAATCTAATTAAACTAGCTTCCTTTGTTCTGTGTTTTATCACACACACACACACATGTATATATATATATATATATATATATATATATATATATATATATATATTTCAAAATATTTATGAATATTTTATGATAATGTTTATTATTATTATTAACGACATGTTTATATTTTTAATTTATAACTTCGATATGTGAGAGCGATTTACGAACGAAAGAGTTTTATTGATTAATTTCTATACACGATTTTTTAGCAATGTATATTTATTTGGACTTGTTAATGTGGGAATATTAATTAATTGATTATGTATGAAAGCGAACGACATATAATTTATTATAATTTGTTTTATTTCGTTCACATTATAAAGTGTATTTATTTTAATGATTTTTAATTAATTTGCACAATGTTAAAAATACGTATCATATATATTGCTATATGAACATTTTGAATCTGAATCATATTTTTTTTCAAAATGACGATTTATTTTTCAATTGTATATTAAATATCATATATATATATATATATATATATATATATATATATATATATATATATATATATATATATATATATATATATATATATTTCAATAATGTATTATACATTATATTTTTGATGGGATAAGTTTGAAGATTTAATATTTTAAAACTTCAATATGAAATGTGCAAATTAAACACGTGTACTATTAATTTAATTATAGGTATTAATAAATTTAAAAAAAAGTCGTTTTGTATATATTGAAAATTTTTTGTATAATTTTAATAAATTATATCAAAATTATCTATGTATAAAAAATGTGATATTTTTATAAATATTGTTAAGAAAATGATTTTTATTCATTAAGAAGAAAAACTGTTCTTCTGAAGAAAAAAATAATGTCAGAATATTTTTTTTAATTTATTTAAAATAAAATAATGTAAAATAGTCGTTGTAAAAAAAAATATTTAAAATCTAAATTACAAAAGGATCTATGTAAAGACGACTGTCATGATTCGTTCGAAAATTATACGATCGATTTCCTTTAATCTGCCCGATCGAGGATCGATTTCACATTATAGACGTTTAAATGTTTCATTATTTATCTGATCGAGCGTTAATGCGTTAAACGACCGCCATCTTGACCAGTTTTCTACAAGAACAAGAAACTAAAGACCAAGTTGTTAGAGAGATGGGCTGGTCGAGTGGCCGCATATTTATCGTTTTGCGGCCCACCATTGGCCAGCCGAGATCAGTGGGATGGAATCGAATGTCTTCCACCTCCCACCACCCCCTATCCCTCCCTGTATAAAATGTGTGTGTGTGTGTGTGTGTATATATATATATATATGCATACGTGAATACTTTTATGTGTATAAGTGGTAAATAATTACATCACATCAGTTGAAAATCGATATCATGTGTTTGGTTTGTTCTTAAAAATATTTTTTCTCATTTTAATAAAATATAATATAAATTGTTTTTTTTAACGTAAAATATATTAAAGATTATATGAAATACAAAACGTGAAAAAAATAATTTTTATTTAACACATATAATAATTTAACATGTCTTAGATTAAATTTTATTAAATGTTATTTGAAATTTATGACTATTTAAATTATTTTATTTGAAATAATGTTAACAATTTTTTTAATATATATATAGTTATTTTTTATATATATATATATATTTTTTTTGTATATATATATATATTTTTTTTTTTTAATACATATATTTTTAATAATATATATATTTTAATATAAATATATATATAGATTAATCTTAATATCAAATAATAGTGTCAATAAAATAATATAAATCAACGCCTTATTAGTGTTACAAATTTTTAAATCGTTTTTATTTGTGAAAAAAAATAGTTGATTTCATCTAAAAGGATATTTTAACAATTTTATAACACAGATAAAAGCCTTTCACGAACAAAAGATCCCGACATATTATTTATCTTTTGAAAATAACCGTCCCAAATTGAAACAAATCCAGCATGAAAATTGATTTTGACAAATGTGTTTCACTAAAAGAAAAAAAAATGGGAGAAAAAAAACAAAATGTAAGAAAATTTATGAAACGAATTTGATTTCACGTTTGAAATATTATATTAGAACAAAATAATTATTATTTATATGAAAAAATAATATATAATTCTATTGCGAGAGCTAAAATTATGAAAGCATTGACCATAATTAACGTAACTGAGAATTTCTCACGACGTAGAAATTTCTTATAATTTATAATTTCTTCATATGTGGTTTTTCATTAAAACAATAAATTTATAAATTTTTGGTTACACGTTTTTTTTTTATTATTATTAAAATTCAATTATATGCTTTTACTGAGAACAATTACATGTTGAATAACCGTTTATATCAGATGTATTCATCATTAATATTAATTTATAATCATATTAAGAGATAAAAATGACGATTTTTATAATAGAAATTTATTGATTAATTTTATTGTAGTTTAAATTTATAAAATTAAATAAGTCTATTATTAAAATTTAAACAATTTTGTTAGAATTTTAGAATTTATGTGAAATGTTTATATTATATTTTGAGTCGGTAGCTCATGACTAATGATCATCAAAATTTTGCTCATATATTATTGAATTCTTTATTGTCTTTCATATGCATATTTAAATATAAAAATATTATTCAAGTCAACCGTAGATATTTATAAACTGTCAAATAAGCGTAGATATTTTACACATTTCTAGAAAAAAAAATGATAGAAGACGAATTCTTGATTATTTTTTTTTTAATCAAGAATCATTGTCTTCAATCAATCTTTGATCAATTTGAATTTTTCTTTAACCGTATTTCGAATTTACTGGTGGTCTTCTAACAGCGAAATGAATATCTCGCGTGTAACCAAAAAACACAGACTCCAATTAGGTATTCGCGATGTTCGTTTTCAATATCTGGAGTCCCAATCGCGTCCAATACTTGGTCCCTGCTTTTAATCTTGTCCTCGTTATCATCATTAGCCACCAGCTCAACGAATTCGTGTACTTGTTCACGTTTAATTTAATTTTTTTTTTTACGATCCTTCTAACCATCTAACAAACTCTTGAATTCGATTTATTTTATTTCAAAATAATTACAAAAATTATAATAAAAATATTGTACTGAAATATAATACATTCTGAATAATCAATAAATAATTCGATCATTTAAATATTTTACGTGAACCGAAAATAGAAATGAAGTAACTCGATAGCGTTTCTTTAAATTCATCGTATAGATATTTCATCGTAAATTCACTAAAAAATAGGGGGTTGCATGTATTGGCTTCATATATATTTAAAATATTTGAGGGTGGATATTCAACGGCAACCAATGTAATGGAATAGTGACGTATTCAATGATATAAAAGGGGTGAAATAAAGTGGTTATAGTGTGACGATTTAATTTAACTCTATTTTTATATCATTTCATATAAATGCGTGTATATATTTTTATTGAATATTTGTTACTTTTTTTATGAGTAAAATATTTTTCATATTCATTTATAAGCGAATTTAAATAATCCACTCTAAATAATAGAATTATACTAATGATAAAAATATGTGCGATTTTTAAATATTCGAATATGTAAATATTTTCATTAAAAATTTTGGTATCAAATATATATATATATATATATATATATATATATATATATATATATATATATATATATATATATAGACATAATATTATATAATTTTGCAACAAATAATCAAAATTATAATTATATAAAAAATTTTAATTAATCACTGTCATATTTGCAATATTTAATTTTTAAAAAAAAAATTCAGCTTTAGAGAAACTGTATTGTTTTTGATTTATAAAATATGTGAAAAAAAAAATACTTAATAAAATAACACTTTTACATTTGAAATTCTATTTTTTATTTCGATTGCATTTAACCGAATATATAACATTGACATTACCGATTCGAACATGTGCGTTACCAAGTGCACACACACACACGAATTATATATATATATATATATATATATATATATATATTTATATATATATATTGATCAATTACGTAATTGAAAAACTGCATACATAAGTGAGAAGAAAGCTTATAGTAGAAGTGACCCCCTAGTTTTGGCGACCCTTTTGCGGCTCGGCCCCGTCTCGAATATTTGAAATTGTAATCAAAAAGGCAAAAACGGTTCGTTGACCGTTTCCGTTCAAATATTCATCGTTTCGACCGCCATATTATTTATTCATCGGCGGTCATTAGACTATGAACAAGTCCGAGACCGACCTCGGACAAAGTTTTCGCCGTGTAAACATTCGGCGATCGTGCAAGCTTCGAATTTGCATATTCGACCGATAACGACAATAAAGAAAACGCTGGCCTAATATTTCAATATACGGCTTATGGTCGTTATTATTTTATTGTTATCATCGTCGACGACGACGCCGTAATCTTTTATTAGCGTCTGGGTCGATTCGGATTTCGATTTGTTTTGTGTTTGTTTTATTTTTTATTGTTTACATTTTATGAAATCATTCATGACGTTGGGGTGTATACATATTTGATGAACTCGTAATATGGATATATATATATATATATATATATATATATATATATACGAATATACAACGGTGTCATTCGAAATTGGTTGCGGATTAAAATTTTTAATATATCTTTTTCGGTTTCGGTATTATTTTGATTATATTGCTGTTGAAAAAGTCGACATTGTCAAATTATAAACGAATAGTAAATACGTTTTTATAATTTAAAAATCTTGCACTTTTTTATTCACCTGCAAAATGTTTTTAAAATTTTGATAATGCATATTTTGTTTTAAGATAATAATATATAAATTCAAAAAAAAATCGAGGTGTAAATTTTTTAAAACCTTTGAAACTTACTTTTGAAAGTTCAAAAAAGCTCAAAGCTATAAGCTTTTAAAGATTCAAAAGTTTAAACTTTAAAAAGTTCAAAGCTTTAACCAAAAGTATAAAGTATCAAAATTTATAAAAAAAAACATGTAGCTCCAAAAATTCAGGAGCACAAACTCAGGGTTTTGAAAATTTAATGCTTTAGTTCACAAAAGCTCATTACTCTAAATTTTTACGAGTTTTTTTTCTATCTTTCTGAGTTATTGAAAACTCTCAAACGCTTTTTCATTTTTAAAATCTCAAAATTCTGAACTTTTAAACGCTCAAAGCTCCGACCAAAAAAAAAAAACTTCGAGATTTCAAAAACACAAAAATAGTTTTTAAAATTAAAATTGATTATCTCTTAAAATGTTTGATTTTGAAACCTCAAAGTTTCGAGCTTTTGAAAACTGCCGATTTCCGTTTTTTTTTTAAATATTCAAAACTCTAGACTTTCAAAATCTCAAAATTTATAATTTCAGTATACTTGAACAAAAACAAAAAAAAATCATAATTTTTAAAATTATACACTATCAAGTTTTTAATGATGAATAATTTTGAACGTTTCCATTGTTTGCTTTTAATTTCGTCATCATTTTTTTTTATAAATATTTTTTTTCATATATATATATATATATATATAATAATTATTATTCGTATTTATTTTAAACCATAACAAGCAATGATTTAATATACGTTCACTTTCATTTACAAGTACCCGAATTCAATACATAATAAGTATGTATAATATAATATAATTTAAAAATAAAAAACATCAAGTTGCGACGGGCATTTTAATTAGTCGCCCGCAATGAGTACGTGCATAATTTCATAGACACAATCTACTAGAAAACCCCTTAGAGCGATGCGCCTCCTCACCCCCCCCTCCCTCACCCCCTTGCCGTTATCTATTGTCGTGCAATTTGCAGTTTAACACTGCTGTGCAAAAGGGGGTGGTAAGTGAATAAAGTACTAGTAGCGTCGCACATGCTTAACACTTAACACCCGAAGCCTACGACCACTATAAGCGGAAGACCGGCTCTAATTGTGTTTCGTGTAAAGCGGGATTTATCGCACGCTACCTGCAAAATTAATGCTCGACGCCGAACGTGTTAAGACCGCGCTAAGGCGACACTTGGCACATTCGAGAGCGTTAATTTTAGGACCATAATATAAGTGAGGAGGCCGTGTATACGAAAATTTACACATTATTCCGAAATTTTGACCTCCATTCATTAATGTGACGACTTTTACGTTCAAAACGTCAACAAACAGAATATGAAAAAGTTTTTTTTTTTTTTCAATTCTTGCACTCATATCAAGATCGCTAACCGTTTTAGTATTGTTAAAAATTAATCTTCGTTTCAATTGACCTCAATTATTATATGTGCAATTCATCATTTTAACGTTTGAAACGATCATTTTAATTATCACAATTAAATCTTTGAAATATCTGAATGACATATATCGCTCAAAAAAAAAAAAAAAAAAAAAACATATCATGACACGAGACTTGTATAAAAGATATTTTCATTCCTAGTAATTAATATATTTGAATTGAGGTCGAATTTAAATTGTGTTTTGAACTCAACAAGTGCAGTTATTTAGTGAAATTTAATCGATCGGTCAAATGTTTAAAACTTGTATTTCCGCCGAAGGACTTTTTCGGTTCGAAATATATAAAGAAAAGTACCGGAAGTCTATCGAAATCGCATTTTAATTTTTCAACTTTATATAATGTGTTTATCACTATATAATTAAAATGTATCAAATTTATTTCTTATATTTTCCAATACATCTAATTTTTCTCAATTTAACTATATAAATTAATTGATTGTAATATTTTTTACACATCATTTACAGATACTGCATTAATAATCACACACACACACACATAATATATATATATATATATCATTTTTGCTATAAAAAAATATTTAATGCCATCTTTAGTCATTGATAAACAATATATCGATTTTTCCAAGTTGTGAATGTGTTCATGTTGCTTAACTTTTAGATAAAAAAATATTATTTACATATAAATATTGATAGTAATGTTCTTAATAATAATGATTTATTATAATGCGATGTATTTTGAATATAAATAATAAATTTATAATTTTAATATATTTCATATATACCATATATTATAGATAATTTCAGTATTAAAATATATAAATTTAGTACATTGACTATATTAAAAATTAAATTTAAAAAAATGTATTCTGTTGAATATATAGATGCGCGTTCACTATGCACCTGCCCGAGTCGTACGATCGATCCGAAACGTCGTAAATAATAATAAAAAAAAGGGAAAATTCGAGTGTTTACTCAAATATTTATTTAAATATTAAATCGGTGGCGCCCTCTGTCAAAATAACGTCGAACTAAAACCGTGTATCGTTTAACCGCCTTTTAATAATATTCATTTCGACTATACCCGTCTCGTTCTCGCCCGAAGCTTTCTATCGGCAGAGAGAAAGGGACGGCGATAGATATAATGAAAATTTTTACCGTGAAAACACAAACGAGCACACAGGTTCGATACACAGGTGGAAATTTTTCTAATTATTTATTTTATTATTATTATTTACGCATTCGAAGTATATATATATATATATATATATATATATATATATATATATATATATATATAAATATTGGTTATTTTATTGTTAAATCGACAACGTTGTCTTTGAACTTGACAATGGTAAACGATGACATAATTATGTAAAAAATTGACATAAATATTCAACATTGATGTATATATTTATATACATCAATGTATTTTTTCTTCATATATTGACAGTTTATTTTAATAAGCTTATTATGAACTAAAATTGCATATAAATAATATTCATTATGTCTGTATTCGTTTTTATTTATTCGCATTTAATGTTTATTTTTATGTTATTCATTTTAAATTTTTCATTAGGCAATCTTATGAATAAAAATTTCGTCATAAAGAAGAAAAAAACCCTCCCCGATGGCAATAAGCTGAAAGCTAATAATAATACGTTTTATGCGAACGGCTTTTTAAGAAAATATTTTCATTTAAAGACCCCTAAAATTATTGTAGCGACTCACACTGACTTTATTGCGAAATAAAGATCCTCCCCCACGAATCTTGAACTGTGGGGGGTAAATTTCGACCATTTTCAGATTTATATATAAGTATATGTTTATATTTTCGTGGTGTTGAAGTTTTTTTTATTTTATTTATTTATTTTTTTTATTATTCCGTCGATGAAAATGTTTGAATGATATTTTAAAAGATTTATTTATATACTTATCTTTTGAGATATTCAATTATCACTTGCATGCGATAATTCGACAGTTTTTATTGGTATATCAATTATGGCGACGGTATCTATATATATATATATATATATATATATATATATATATATATATATATATATATATATATATATATATATATATATATATATATATATATATATATATATATAGTGTATCTGGATTCTGTTGGAGGAAAACTCGTATAAAATCTCTTCCACATTATTAATTCAATATTTATATATTCAACTTACCATAAACTTATAGGTGTTTTATGAGAACTTCGTTTCTATACATATTAAATAAAAAGTAAAATACTTTTACTTACTTCAATGTACAAGATTTGATTATTATAAATGAACTTTTTTTTCCATATTAAATACTTACCTATTAATTAAATGTGCTAATCAAAATTTAAATTATTATTTTCGTGAATAAAATTTTAATATATGTCATTTATTTATAATACAGTTTATAATAATAAAATCATAATAATTGAGGATATCTAAAAGAAAGTAAAATAAATAAAAATATATAGAAAACAATTTATAAAATATAACATAAAATAAATAAAGGACGCAATTTTTTGCAATATTTTTATTATTATTTATAGATTAAAACACACGCACACACACATAAACGCACGCACACACTCATATAAATCCAAAGATAATAAATTTATTTTTGTTTTAAATCATCGATAATCGTCCAATTAAATGCGTATTTATAATATTCTGTACTGAAAAATAAAACAAAATGTATTTACGTATATTTTTATATTGAGATTCTATTGAAGATGTTTAAAAATAATGAAAGAAAAAAAAACGTTACATACACACCGCACGATCGACTATAATTGCATTTATTCATAAAATATATTAAATTCGTTCACTTAACACTCGAGCATTAAAAATTGATTCATATTGTGAAAACACTTGCGGGTACAATTATTAATAATAATGTGGTCATCTGTGAACTCGAGCGTGACGAACGCACGCACTCGCATGTAATAAATACATTCTTGAATGCATACCAATAATATTATATTCCTGAACGCGATCGTGAAAATTCAAAACGATATGTGTTCATTTAATAACAGTTTTGTACAATTAATATTAAGTATTTTCATCGATTATATATATATATATATATATATATATATATATATATATATATATATATATATATATATATATATATAACTTATATTTTAATACACACAGACAGATGCACTAATTTTATATCTTATTAATATTTTTCTTAATTCAATATAAATTGTTTAAAATATTAGTATATTATTAATAAAATGAATTTTTATTATTAAATCGAAATATTGGTTAATATTAAAAGTTTTATGTATATATAAAAAATAAAATTTATATATATAGGGTTGTTTATTTTACCAGTAATTAAATTATATCAATTTTATTCTTCTTCCAGTATCGTGTTTGATGCATAAACCTCATTATCTTGAAATAGTTTAAGCTTCAAAGTAGTTTTTATTGATGTTTCTGAAAGGAAAGCACTATTTTTTTTTTTTTTGGAAAAATACAAAATTCATTTTAAATACTATGAACTTTTTTTAATATCAACATGATTATTTTTAAACAATAATATATTAAATATGTTAATGTGTATTATTAATACGTATATGAAATATATGTATATTAGTCAAAATATATAAAGTTAAATAAATAAATCAATCAAAACTCGACGTATTTATATATATATATATATATATATTTTTAAATCAAAATAAAAATTTCTTGATACTTTTCAATTAACCGTCGCGTCGCCGACGCTTTGACCGCCCCTCGCCTAGATGCGCCACTGTTACCGAACAACGCGCACAACACTGTTTACGTCGATAAACGTGATTTTTTTTTTCAATAATATTCATCATGATATTAAACCACAAAACAAAAACAATGAACATCGCGAGTGTAAATAGCAAAAGCACGCCACTAATTAGCCGTTCATTATATATATATATATATATATATATATATATATATATATATATATATATATATATATTCATCATACGTTTTTCGCACGGAATGAAAACCCTTCGGCAATTTTTTTTCATATATATATATATATATATATATATATATATATATATATATATATTATAATTTATATGTGTATATGTAATATATTATTGTTAAAAGTTCGAATCAGCGAAGCGATGCACGTTTCCGTTTCGTTATTATTAATAATACTATTACGGCTAAATAAATTAACTCGGAATCGTGTACGACGCACGATTATCAAACGTTACACACTTTTATGCACTTATTAACAAAAAAAAATGTATATGTATATATATATATATATATATATATATATATATATATGAAATAAAAAAAAAGGATAATAATGCGTATAAATAATTAAACGAAAAAAAAAAGAACAGAAATGAATAAATACAGTGAGCGCGATCGCGAGAAATATATCATTAATTTAATTACGCATTTATAGATACGTTTACGAACGGAAATAAATAAATAAATAAATAAAATGTTATAAATAATATCGGACGGGTGGAATAAAAAAAAAACGTGTTAACTTAAATGAACGTGAGAATATATTAATATAAATTATTACTCTTTTTTTTTCACGCATTTTGCAATTATTATACGAAAATAAAAAATAGAAATGCGTACATCATTTTGTCAATATTATAATATAATGTATTAAATAATATGTCGGTATGTTAAGTGTAAATTTATGATTAGTGTTTAACATACATGTACTTTTTTTTTAATATAAAAACAATTGTGTTATTATTATTGTTTTCAATGTTAATTAAATAACTTAAATTGTGAAGTAATTAATCTAAAGCACTTTTATAATGAATTCGGAAATGTATTCGATTTGTCAATTTAATACATTTGCTAACAATATATAATATGATATAGATTTGTTAATTATGTATAATAATTATTTTGAGCTCTAATTGTAAAGTATTATTTGTAAAATGTAAATTGAAAAATTATAGAATCGTATAGATTTTGTAGACGACAATTTTATATTTCGAATTAGATTCTGATTAGAAAACTGAAAAATATAATTGAGACTGAAATGTTAAACGTAACATGTTAAAAATATAATTTTATATTTATAAACAACATATTGTAATATATATGGTAATTTTTTTTTTTTTGTAACAAGATCTAGGATATGATTTAAAATGATCATTGTTAGAATAGATAATAAAAATTTAAATTGACAAAAATTAATGCGATAAATATGTACGAAAAATATATATATATATATATATGGTATGATTTTAAATGTTACATTTTGAAGACAGTCAAAACTAGTTAATTATGAAAATTATAATGTAATTGTTAAAAGTGTAATATAATATTTGTAAATATAAATTGATGTAGGTATAATTTTGTAAATATCATAATAAAAAAATTTGAAAATTAAAGAAAATTTTATTAATAAATTTTGTATATATATATATATATAATTATTTAGTAGTAGTGAATATGTTATTGTAAATGTTAATTGATAAATAATGAAGGTTTAAAAAAGTGCTTTTATTGTTATATTCAGTATATATATATATATATATATATATATATATATATATATATATATATATATGTATATAATTATTTATTTAGTTTTGATTGTGGCGTAAAGTGTCGTTGTACCTGCACGACGACGATATAGCGACGAGCGCAGAGCGCGTGCGTCACCTCCGAACGCCGACGATAGAGTGCGCGCGGTTGGCGCATAAGCGAGCGGCGGGGGCGCGGCCCGAGCTCACCGATTGGCCGGCGGGCCGCTCGTGGGCGTGGCCTCCCCACCGGCTACGGTCGCGAAAAAAAAGGGCGCGATCGGCATTTTTGTATGCACCGGAGATCAATCGGGCGAGGCGACGGGTGGGGGAAAAGTGGCGGGCGGTGCCGTTTGCGTCCCTTTCGCATTTATACATACTGAAAAAGGACGGAGCGAGAACGTGTGCGCGCGCATTGCGTCTTTGTCGCGCGCCGTTTCCTTTTTTTTTTTTTTTCCACTTTTCGCTTGCACACGGCGTCGTTGTGTAGACAGTTTTATAGTAGGCGCGTCGTCGTCGGGGTGCGGACGCGAAGAGCGCGAATATACGTCTGTTCGTACCAGCTTAACACCCGGGGGGCGTAGCCTGTTTTTTTTTTTTTTCGGGCTTTTACCCCCACCACGGCGACGGCGCCTTACCCCCACCGATCGCAAAAATCCACACAGGGTCATCGACGACAGAGGTGCCAATTACGATCACCTGGCGGCGGCCACCGGGCTTACGCCGGGCGCTCCTCTGTGGGGCACGAAAGCACGAAGTTTCGCGCACGTGCGCGCATACCCGTACGCGTAAACGACCACCACTATTACTATTACATCTACCGCGACAACGACCACCGCCACCCCCACCATCGACACCACCGAAGACGAAGAAGAAGACGACGACGACGACAACAACAACAACAACAACAACAACAACAACATTCATCAACAATCGTCGATAGTTTAAACGCGAATCATCGATAGACAACAAAATCCGACACGATAACGTCATGCGTCGCCCGACATATTATCAAAAACCGGCGTTCGCGCATTCAAATATCAACATTGAAAACAATACAGATCCGGGACCCGTATAAGGATTAATCGACCATGTGACAAATCTCATATACAATTATATAAATATATCGAATATCCGATGTATACATGTACATAATACATTTTTAAAAAATATATAATATATATATATTTAAAAAAAGAAAACGATAATATAAAATACGAAAATTGTGTGCACGATGAAACGTATCGCGTAAATTCGTTCGCATTGTGAATATTTGTGTGATTTATTTTTATTTTTGTTGTTCTTCGCGTCGATTTTGCGACTCACGGGAAGACGGAAATACGTCGAGATGACATCACAATTCGCCTTCAGAGGTTCACCACCCAACCAGGTAAGTTCCGTTTCAGACGATAAATGCGATTATGAAAAATTATAAATATATACATAATTATTTATATCAAATGTTGCGCATTTTTTACAATTTTGTTTTATTTTGTACAATTTTTATTCTTGTTAGCGCGATTGTCACCCTACAAAATATACACATCATACAACACGATACGATATATCGACTTGCTGCGATTTTATAATTGCGCGACTAATTCAATTCTGTTCTGGGACTGTATTTTTTTTTTTTGTTTTTAAAAATCAATTTTTTTCATTACTTTTCAGGTATACACTACATCGAAACGTTTCAATTTAAACCAATAAAGTTCACGTATATGTATACTCGTATATATATATATTTTTATTTATTTATTTATTAAAATAAAAAAAATTAAAAATAATAATATCGATAAATATCAAATTATAAATAAATATTAAACGCGGGTGCAGTGGATAAATAAAATCGTGTGTATTTTGTGCAATTTTTTTTCCGTGTTAAATTATCAATGGTGTGTCACTTTAGAAATATTTCGTATTAAAAATAACGTGGACGTTTACGCACATACGCGATGTTCAAGTAACAATTTTGGTATGTACACACGTGTATATTTACTATAAACAAGTATGTATCTTATTTACAATGTGTATGTGTGTATGTTTGTGAGTGTGTGTGCTTTTTTTTTTAATTTTGAGGTACGTATGTATGTATAATTATGGTCAAATGGAACGCTTTTTTTTAATTGATTTACGTAATTTCGAGTCGCATATTTTTTTAAATTTTATATCTCATAATTTAAATCAGCAATATTCTATATTCAGATATCTCTAATTAATAATAATTCGAAAAAAATATTTTATTAATTAATAGAACATGATTTTTTTTTGATATTAGTTAAAAATTATTTTTAATTGTCCATCTACAAAATATTTCATTTATTTTATATATATATAAAATTTATTGTCAAAAAATGAAAAATCCTTCAGAATTTTTAAACCTCACAAATATTATATAAACATAAACGTTATTTTTCTATAGTTAAAAGTAATTGTAAAAAACAAAGAAAAATATTTACATTTCTTAAAAATCGGACACTTGAATAATATATTGAGAATTTGATTTTTTTTTTATTATTATATCGATATTAATGATTGTATAAAGATTCGGCAAAGCGTTAACGACACATTTTCAAAATATATTTCGATAAATAGAAAAGTTAAAAATAAATTAGTTTTATTATTCTATAATTGAAACGATTATAATAACTTTTTATTGCATATCAACGACTTTCAATTATTATCGTTAATTTATACAATCGTTTATATTGCATTTTTGCAATCGCTTTATGCATTCAATTAATTATACATATTTAAAAATAATAATAATAAATATTTACAAAGGAACAATTCTATTTTACCGATTAATACGTGACATTTATTTAATGAGAATAAAATACTAGTAAATAATAAAATAATCGACTTATATTAATTAAGAAAAAATAGTTGACATCATCTATTCTTTCCAGTGTAATATATATGATATAAAAAAATATTTATTTTTATTTATATTAACTTATCTTTAAAAAAAAATCGTATAAAATTCAAAATGTAAAATTGAAATAATTTGAACACTTATTATTATTTCGTATATTTTAGTGTATTTACGATCATACAAAAATAAACTATATTATATTACATTTACGTCTACTTAATCGTTATAAAAATCGATTTCGAGTTTTAATTTTATATGTAAAGATATTATTGCTTCATTAAAAAAAAAGTTGGTATGTTAAATATTTTAATAGAAATATATGATAAAATTGATGAGTCGATTATAATAAAAAAAATGTATTTTTTTTAATATATACAATTTAAAAATCTTTTGCGAATTTTTATTATTATCTATTGACATAATTTATCGTGTATTTTTTCCGGCGGTGTATGTATATATATATATATATATATATATATATATATATATATATATATATATATATATATATATATGAAATCTAACTTTGATTACTTTTAATATCAAAATATTATAAAATCGTAGATTTATAAACGTCCGATAAAAATTTCAATCTTAAAATCGTAAATATTAAATAATAATAATAAAAAAAATACGTTTTGCAAATTATTATTTAGTCATCGCTGTTTTACAATATTTACAGTTCTTTAAATATTCTCTACGCTAAAAATAAATATACATATATAAATATATTTTGTTACAAATGTTTGTACGTACAAAACGCTATTTCTAAAACGGTTATATATTTTTTTTTAAATCGCGCAGCATTCTACGTTTTCATGTGTTAAATTCGACATGAACATGACCGACATGATGCCAATTCACACCTTAACCGTTAAACAACGATTTTACGTTATGTACAAAACCGCCATGTTCGTTAAATCCTCTATTCGTAAATCTTTTAATTTTGCCTAATACTAAAAAAAAAAAAATATACACATATCCAAATTTTTTACATCAATATATTTACATAAATTTTCAATATCATTTTATTATATATAAATAATTTGTCAAAAAAAAAAAAGAATTTTAATATTTAATTTTTATATGATTAACAATTGATATACTTAAATATTTTTTATTTCATATTTATATGATAATTAAATTATTTTAATTTCAAAAATGAGATTTGAATACGTTACTAATTATGAATTTATTTATTTAAGAACAATATTCGTTATTTAAAATCGTCTTTCCGATGTGAAAAATAAATATAGAAATATTTTTAATAATATACTTGCATATTAACATACACACTGAATATTTAATATATATATATATATATATATATATATATATATATATATATATATAAATTATACAGATTTATAATTATTATGATCGATATTCAGAATTTACTACAATCGAATCACAAATTGATCTATTGTTATCGTCGTATTGAATTATTCATAATTGTCGCCGTAATGATTATTTTTATCTGAAAAAAGCAGTGTATTTCAAAATGTATAACACAATATATAATGAAACGTATTCAATTTTGGCTATCTAATATACGAATGCATTTTTATAGTGTCGGAAAAAGCGTTGCATCGCACAAATTTGCATTGAAACGCTTCCGAAGCGTCAGCAATTACCGGGATTATATCGCCATATTCATCTTCGTTCTTTGTGTACGTCGAAAAATGTACGTCGAACACGTGTTTTAAATTAATTAAATAATGCGTACGTGCAAAATATACCATTATCATTGTACGTGAAAAATATACCATTATCAAATATAATATAACGTCGAAAAGCTCGCACGTCGGATATAAATATGATTTCGAAAAGTGCACGCGAAATTCAATATAAATGATTCGACGATTGTATGCAAAAAAAAAAAATAATAATAATATTTTCGACCTTTTGTAAATATTGTTTTCATGCATTATGTGAAAATGCGCACGCTACAGTCGAAGCGGGCCCAAATCTTTCGATTTACAAAATATATATTATTAATATGTACACAATCAACGTAATCAAATTCGATATATCGTTTCGTAAATTGAAAGTGAAAAAAAATTATTGATAATTTTTAATATGTAACCTTCGTTTCGGTGCCGTTTTGAAATTTTTATTGCGTTTACATTGAAAAACGTTTCTTCCGCTTATTTAGTCGTTGAATTGTTTTGATGATAATGATGAAGATTAATATATATATATTATTTTATCTATTATGCGCAAATAAAATCATGTTTTATTTGTGTTTTTCTAAACACTTGAAGTTTTTGTACGTAGTTTTGATTAGAATAAATTGCTTACATTATATAAAAATATTTATTAATTAATCATTTAGACATAAGTAAAATAATTAAAATTAACAAAATAATCATAACATATTTTTTTTCTATTATATCTAAAAAAAAATTCATGATTCAAAATATTTCATATTAAAATAACAACGTTATACGAAAAATTACTCATATTATTTACCTTTAATATACGAATTAATTATTTAAAAAAAAATGTATTTCTTAATCTTTTAATACAAAATCAACAGTGCAAGATTTTAATCAGTTTCACTTTCCTAACAATTGCATCAAACGCCATTGTAATTGTAAAAATATTATTGACATAATGAACGCAATTATTTTACGCTAAACGTAATTACTATTATTTTGTATTTAATTTCGTCTCATAAATCAAATCTCATTTTGATAAAATTTAGCGTAAAACAATATAAATCTGTGCGATTTTTTAATCAGACTAAATTACAATATTTTTTTCCACGAGTGCAATCGAAAATTTTGATCACAAATAGTGTTTTATAAATTATAAAAAAAACTGTGATATATGCTTTTCAAATCTAGAGCTTTTTTTGTTGAAAAAAAATAATTATTAAAAAATATTTAAAGCAGTAAAAATAATATTAAAAATATTTTATATAATTAGTTATTAATTCGTGTCGCACTTAAAGTATTGTATTTTTTTTTTGAATACGCGTTTTGAAAAAAATATTTAATATGATAATTAGACATAAAAGTGTACAAATTATAAGCGTATATATTTAATACACTATATATTTTATTTTACAGTAATAAAAAATAAAATAAATACATACTAATTGAACGTAATAAAAAAAAGAGTTAAATTGAATAAAATAGGTAGCACGTCATATAACATCTTTTAAATTTATTCTTTGATAATTATATAAATCTAATTAAAAGTTTTCTATGAACGCATATAATTATATTACTTATTATTATTATTATTATTATTATTATTATTTTGGATTTTATTGTTTACTGTCTGCATATGTTTTGGTGCAAAAATAAAGCTTTTTTTTCTTAAATCAGTTTATTTAACGCGTTTAGATTTTTCGAGTTATAATATTGAATTAATTATAATATTAAAATTAATTAATGGTACAACGAGATAATTAATTCGTTATAGTGCTCTTTTTCAATTCACGATAGAATATTATATTTAATTGAAATTTTAAGTGTAAAATTAAAAATTAAGATTTAAATATTAATAAAGATATAAGTAATATAAAAAAAATAACTCTTAAAATATGATATGATTATAATAATTTTATATACATTTTAAATCAAGTTTACTTTTTTTTAATTAAAAGATTCTAGTGATTGCAATAAATGTAAATTTTTAATTTTCAAGTTTAAAATCAACATATTAAATATGTAAAAATAAAAAATAAATTAGAAATAATTTTCGGTTTTATATTTTTTAACCAATACAGATTTGTTTAAAATGAATTTAACACTTGATATCAAATTTACAATATAAAATGATTTTATTTTATTTTTTTATTAAAAAAATAAAATTATATTTCATATCCTTCAATAGATTCTTGCACTCTTTAGGTTCTTCGGGGGTTGTAAAATTAGTATTACCTTTTTTTTAAAATTCGAATATGATTTTTATATAAATGTCATATTATTTCTAGATATATCTAGAAATATACACATAATTATTATAAAATTGTAGTTTATAATATATTAAATACAAAAATCCCGATGCGTTTATGAACATGTTTGTGTGTGTGTATGTGTGTGTGTGTATAATTTTTTCTCATGCGTGACCAAATTTATATGTTGTTTCTTTTGGACCAATTAGCCTTGTTGCGTTGGTCCCGTCTTATTTACGACTTCATTGTGCGCAATAATAATGATTTATTGCAATATTACGATTTTTATTGCCTTTTGTGTGTATGCTTTTGTTCTGCTTATCGTCTAAGAAATTCAACTATATTGACTGCATTTTGAGAAACGTCGACATTTCGTTCTTTTCATTTCTTTTATTATTATTATTATTTTTTTTCACTACAACTAAATAAACGACCGACCGACGACTAAAATTCGTACGAAAATTATGATTTTATTTTTTCACGAATTGTCCATATTAAAACGTTTTCGAATCTGTTATACCATATAACTGTAATAGCAAATTCTCATAATATAAATATGACGTTTAATGATATATAATTTTAAAATTATATAATTTGAAATGATGTTCGTTTACACATTGATATACCTAAATATAAATTTATATATATATATATATATTAAGCACGTATTGAAAAATCATTTTTTTAATTTTACATGTGCTTATCGTTTCAATTGTGATCACCGAGTGAAATATTATATATATATATATTTTTTTTTATTGGCTCGCCGGTTAATTTTTCCGACTTTTCTCCGCTTGCTCATTCAACGATGCATAATTGTATAGTTAAATGCAATAATAAATATGTTATGACAATTTAAGACGTGATATATGCGTTTAAAATGTGTCTTTAGATGACTGAGCACGTTTTCAACAAGTCACCGGATCATTTATATCAATGTATGTAAAAAGATCATTATTTTTCATTAGACTTAATTAAAATTTAACCATATAAGTACAGAAAAGGCACGTTTACTTCTATTAGATTTCAAAAAAAAAAAAAACGTATTGAATGTTAATAATGATTAAGGAAACGATATAATAATAAAACTATATTTATTAAATCGTTAATATTCAATTAATGAAGATGTATATGTATACTTTATTTTTTTTATAAAATCGTTAATTCTACGATTATTTTTTAAATATTGATTTTTATTAAAGAAAAAACAAAACATTGATATATTGCGTTTGAAGGATATATTTATGACACATTCAGTGACCCGGTGGTAATGCGCTTATTCGTTTACTTGCAAGCAGCATGTGTCAAACACGAACCCTTATATTATACCGAAATTTCAGTATAAAAATGAGTCAACATTAATTTTAAAATTGTAATATTATATATTAAATTTTACAGTATAAATTATTATTTAATATTATATTGTAGTATTAACGATTAGATTATGTATATTAAAATATAAAAAAAACATGTTTCATAAAAACGAATATCTATTTGAATTGTCTAAAAATGATTAATTTAGACGAATATTGGAAATTACGACGAAATCACGGGACCACTGCCCGTAACATGCCGCACACTGTATAATCCACGTGTAAACTATCACAGTCGTCTACTTTACATTATTACTAGGACCAATTTTAAATGAGGCCTTCGCGTTATACATCACTAGTAAGGTTTCAAATGATAGTTCATTACCATAATGATGTCATTAAACCTTATTCGGTGACGTCATCATTAACCCCCGTCGTCCGTTATTAATTTTTCTATTTTCCAAACACTTAATATACGCCCTTTTAACGTGTCGACCGCGTTGAAATGCTAAAATCGTCGTTTTTTTTATTTTTTATTTAACGATAAGATCGCATCATGATTTATTTCCAAGACTATTGAATTTTTCAGTGGTGGCACTAAAATTTTTTTTTCATTGCATTGTCGACTCGAATTAATTGCATTTTATTATGATTTATTATTTTTTTTCTAGTGAGCAATAAAATTATAATTGGCGTATTTTTCCTAGTTATTTTTTTGCAATATAAAAAATACAATTCCCAAATTTTATCTCATACTACAGTTTTTTTCTTATTTTTAATAAAGCTATAATAATTTAAATTTTAATTTGTACATTGTACTAGAAAAAAAAAACGATATTTGCATATATATTAAAAATGATTAAATATATTCGTCTGAAAAAAAATATTTTTTTAATATAAATGAATCATTTTAAATGTTTATTATAATAATTTACATATAGAAGGGGTTATACTCCGAAATTTAATACAATATCAACTAATGTGTTACCAGGTTATCGCAGGTGTTATATATATATATATATATATATATATATATATATATATATATATATATATATATATATATAAAATAACAACATTTTATTATACATAAAGTTTTACATGCATAAAAAGAAAATGTATATTTTATTGCAATTTTCATAATTGCATTCATGAGCAACAGGTTGAGAATATTTGCATTAAAAGTTTTCATTTATTGATTTTCATTTTATTTACGAAGCGCATATTACAGTTGCATTATATAAAACAACATACTTAAATTGATATGTCGTTTTACTCGATAATTACACGAGATGGATTTGTAAATAATAATAATAATAATAATAAATTTCCGGTAAAAATTATACAAATTGATAAATAATTAAATTACGTTATAAAGTTTGCGAACATGTATCTCTGATATATATTTATTTAATATAAATAAATAATTTTAATTCATATTTAATATTGATTTTTTTTACATATGAAGAACAAAAATCTGTATATAATATAACAAAATTTAAATAACTTATGAAGCGTAATTAAACTATTTATATATTTTATTTAAATATATATATATATATATATATATATATATATATATATATATATATATATATACATATATCAATATTAGGAATTTAATATTTTATAAATTTGGAAGATTATTTTTCATATGAAATATTTAAAATTAAATATTAATATCCTTTTTAATTTATTACTGGAATGGATTCCATTTATTATAGTAAAAATAAAATTAATCGTACAAATTTTAAGAAACAGAATTTTATTTTTATATATTATATATAATATATTTAACGATTCGATATGATAAATATAAATGAAATATTATTTTTTTAAAATATGTAAGCAATATTCTAAAAAGTAACTTATTATATATATATATATATATATATATATATATATATATATATTATATATTACATACTAAAAGTATAAATTACCGATTCGACTATTGCAGGTGTTGTAAATTGTAATATTTCTATATTAAATATTACGTTTATTACTGAAATTGATCGTTTCTCGCGATGAACATCGGTTTCAGGTTAACAAATTTAAATTTTTTTTTTTTGATATATCTTAGCGAAAATCGCATAATAATTAATGCCACATTTTTTTTTACGTATTTTATATACCCGTAACATTTTCAATAATAACAACACGAGTAATTGATACGGATAACGGACTAAGGATCATTATTATCGCGGAGGCGAGGGCCGGGTGCGGGGGGGGGGCGAAAATGAAAAATAATCATATAGAAATGTAATACAAAGCGCTGGTGTTTTCTCTTGTGGAAAATGACCGGGTATTATCGACAATTTCGACCGACTTTATTAAAATGTTGCACTGCCCCTCCCCGAGCCCCCCCCTTCATACGGGCTATTGTTTTTGATCGACGTCGTGTTTCGTATTTTTCGAATCGTAATTAAAACAGATTTGCATCGGTTTAATTACAAAATAGAAACATACGGCAAATGAACGCTTAATAAATATACATACGAGAGTTTTGCTTTTACATTTAATATGCTATGTGTATGCTGTATTTATTTGTATGTATGTATGTATATTTTAAATCTATAATTGTAAATGATTCATGAGAACGTTTCTGTATTTATTTTAAAAATATCTATGCACGTTTCAAATATGTATATACAAATATTTATTAATTTTAAAAATAATACATTGATATTTTGAGAATGATTTAAACAAAGTTTCATGATATACCATAGTCTTGAATATATAAAAATTTATTCATTGTGAATGAAAAATTTATAATATATAATATAGTATTTTGATTAATACGTTTTAAAATATTTTGAAAAAAAAACTCGTACATATTATATAATAATGAACGCGATAAATGAAAACATTTAAATAAATTTAAATTAAAAAAAAATTGCGATAATTTAATTCTATATCAATTTAAAATCTAAATATGTAGATTTATTCTTTTAACTGTTAATTTTACCCTTATATCGTATCAAATAGAGAAAATATCTTCTTTTTTTTTTTAAATAAGCCTATATTTATTTTTACGGCTGAATATAAATCAGTTGAAGAAAAAAATATATGTATATATATATATATATATATATATATTTCACCTTAATAAAAATGTAAATGATATGTCGGGATTCAAATCCGAAACGACAACTAGTTTTATCATACGCATTGAACTTAAATAGTACCTATTTAGAGAGTATATTATAGTAGAAAAAAAGAAAAAAAAAACACAAAACAAACGGTTCGGTTTCAATGAGATTTGATACGACATTATTATTAAAATTAGAAATATTAATAATGAAAATTTTTATTTAATTTATATTCAGAAGCTATTTGATACATAGAAAAAAAAACAATAATATTATGTAAATAAAGATATTAATTTAAAAAACAACCTATCGATGAATAGAAAAATACCTAAAGACGTGATGTAAAAAAAATAGTTTATAACTAATTAAGACCGTTATATGAAAGTTAAATATTCACATATGAATTAGTTAATTTATATTATAAAAGCAACGTTATGGAGTAGAGAGGGGGTGGGGGTGGGGTGGCAGTTTAAAAACGGCTCCATTTAAAACTTTCCCGCGTTTAATTAAACACAATAATCCGGCTCTCGTATGAAATGACAAAACGTGAGATTTCAAGGAAATGTCGAAATGTTCAACGAGTCGTTTTTATTTGTAACAATCAAATAAACCATCGTACCACAAATGTACTTGTTAATTTCCGTTGTTATTTTTTGTATATGTGTGTGTGTTTGTGTGTTTGTTATTCAACGCTCTATGTGTGTGCGCAACAATGAAATATCATATTTTACCATAGTTTCCTTTGACTATTTTGTGTGATTCGTTAAAAAATAAAATTCATCAAAAAAAAAAAACGTCAATGTACTCGTTTAAATTTTTAAATTAAAACACAATTTTTTTTTCATTATGAAAATCATAAAATATTTTTATTAAATATTTTCATAGCGCATCATTATTAAAAATGTGACGCTATTGATATATTATATAAATATTTTTCATGTTAATATTTAATTTATAATTTTTCGTATTGACATCAGATAAAAAAAATGTCAACATTTAAGGAGTTGTCAAATAATGATAAGAACAATTGTCGAAATGACATTTTGAACAATTTGCGGATGCGTTAACGAAATAATTACATCACTGGAGTCCTGTCGCGCATTAATAACTAAGTAAATTGAAAAATCGTCACTTTCAGGATATCCTGTTGATGAATATCAAGAAATATAAATGCTATTTGTTCCTTGACAAAAAAAAAGTTTTCTATAAATGATCATCAAAATTGACAATCGACATGATTTTTCACTGTTATTCAAAAATAATTTACAATTTATGATAATATTATCAACGCGAATTTTCAAGATTATTTTATTGAAAACGTATATTTTACATTATAATTGAAAAATATATTTCTTATTCTACAATTTCAATACGAATAAACGTTATTTTAAGTCACGCTGTGGCGATGTGGACTTTTATGGATTTAGTTTTACCATTTTTAAAAGATCGGAATTTTTCAATTTCAAGTTTAATCTTTCAATAACGAAGTGTATATATAAATATTATTTTTTTCTTTTATTTTATTCCCTTGATATTATTTATTTTTTTCATATAATAAAAATTAATAAATCACTATATTTTTTTAAAAATAAAAAAAATATAAATATATAGGTACAAAATAAATATCATCTTTCGACAAAAACATCGGATTTCTCAATACATATATAATTATATATATATATATATATATATATATATATATATATATATATATATATATATATATTCAATGTAATAAAATAAATAGTAAAACGTATAAAATATTATTTTCAATGACATGTGATGACATTTTTAAAAATGTAAACTACTATGATGACGACATATGAAATTCATATTTTGATTTTTGGAAAATATATTAATCGTTAAAAATAAAAGAAATTCTTCTTTCTAATTTCAGTTTCAAATTGTTTAAAGAAAATTATATTTTATATGAAATAATAATTTAATTCGAAATATCGATTTTTGAACGCATCCAAATTTTTTTTTATTTATTACATTTATTCCATACTAAAAATGAAAATAATTTCTTCATTCGTTTTAAATTATTACAATAAAATGATTTTTATTAAAAAAAAATATTTTAACTTTCATTTCATCTCTTATTATGTAAAATATAAATTTTATAACAACATAATTTTGGACATTTTATATATAAATATAAAAAAAAATATTTTTTTTGTGTAATAGAAAAAAATATATCTATGAAATTTGTAAAGAATATCTTAAAATCTTGACAGCTTAAATTGAAATTGAAATTTATAATACGGTAGTTCTTTACAACAAGATTAAAAAATACTAAAAAATAAATGTATTATATAGCAAAACAATGTAATAATCTGATTTAAAAATCGCTCCTCCAGTCACTAATTAATATTTTTAACAGCTAGAAAAACGAATAAATTTCAAGGTAATACACCTTAATAATTAATATAAAAAAAATAATAATAAATAAACAAACAAACAAAATGTAACATATATAATAGCAAAATAATAATAAAAAAAGTGCGCGCTTCTTACGATTTGAAAATAATAATAATAATAATTTAACGATCATCTCGATGCAATCACACAAAATGGCGGCCGAAACTATTATTATTATTATTATCTTTCGATTTTTTTTTAAACGGACATAATGATAATAAAATAGTCTTCAATTTAACGACAATCGAATTTACGAGCGACCCGTACTAGAAATGAATTAAATTAAACGGAAAATAGTGCGGGGGCGGGAGACGGGGGGGGGCGGCGGTTAAAAAATGCAGTCGTCACAAACTTTTTTAATATTTTTTTTAATTATTTATTTTTATTTTATTATTTTCACTCCGCTTTGAACTAATTGAGGCAACGAGAGAAAAGAAGAAAAAACAAAGACGATAGAAAAAGATGTGCGACACGGCGTCTTCTTCACGAGTTCTCGTTGTTTATGTTCGATGAGAGATCATAAATATTTAATGTCTTCTTTAAGATTGTTCAATAGCATACACGTATATCATTAATGTCTCAAGTTATTTTTTTTTTCATCACTAAAGGCACTAATGCACTTTTTCAATCTTTATGCATGTTTGAAATATGTATGCGAAGGAATTTTCCTAAGATTAATTTATGTGTGTAACGACCTTTATATGACATCTTTTTAATAATAGGTTTTATATATATATATATACATATTTACTATTTAATGTTAACGAGTGTTCATCGTAATTATCATATTTCAAAGTATATATATATTATAAAATTAGTTTTAAAACGAGTCTATTTAATCGTTGAAAATCGGTATCGTATTTTATATATTATTTATAGAATTTTTAGTTCATAATAAATTAGTCAGTATTATGAAAATCAAATTTAACACTTAAAATAATCATCAAATATCACGTAAAAATCTCTAATTAAATTTAGAAAATATTTATAAATGATAAAAGTTTTAAATTTTTATATTTTTATAATATAATTTCAAAGAAATAAATATTAAATATACGATTTTAAATAGAGATATACATATTTAAATATTTATCAAGAAATATACCTATTTATAAGATATTTATCTGCGTCGATATATTTTTATAATAAAAAGCACATTTCTACACTAATTTGATTATTATTTCTGTCTTTTCAAGTATTATAATTACAATCAAAAATTTGTCAGTTGAAAATAAATATATAAATCAATTAACACAGACATACACGATATATATTTTATTAATTATTTATAGACGTCATGTTAATTAGATACATGCTGAGTACATATATATATATAATTATCCGTTGATTGGCGAAAATGCATACTATTATATTATTTAATAGTACAAATAACCGTTTTCATTTTACAAATATGACAACGGATTCGTATAACACGGCAATTATTATTTATTAACTAGCATTTTATTATTATTATTTATATTTATAATTGGAATATTACTAACGACGCCCCCCCCCCACTGTCGTTTAACAAAATTTTAATTAATTAATTAATTAAAACGAGAGCGGAGAGTGATTGAGAGGGGGGGGGGCAAGAGGAGATGCAAAAGATGTAGTGTGCAATATATTCGAATCGGGGAATACGAAACGGAAAAATCCACCGCTTGTGCACATTTTAATTAAATTATTTGACGGGGCATTGCATTATTTTCTCGCATGTCAACTAAAAACTGCACGCGAATGCGCTTATATGAATCTAATTAAGGTGCGATTTTCACCGCAAATCCGTCAACACGCGAACGTCATTCAATTTGAATGCAACGTGCACTTGTGGTGTTGCACACAAACGGATTTACTCGTCATCTTATAAATATATAAATATATATATATATATATATATATATATATATCACTTTTTCAAAAAAAAATAACCGTTTACAAATCAAATTCATCAATATTTTTTATTCCATATGAATGTATGTGTGTATGTATTTTTTTTTTAAATATATTAAATTTTATTATTATTATTATTGGTATTACTATTTTTGAAACGTTTTTTATATTAGATTGATTTTTGTAACACGTTGAATTTGACATGTAAACAATGTATTACTGTGGCTTCGGTCGTTTATCGGATTCTAATTTTCACTTAGCGAAAGTGATCGTTTCATATTTAAATACGTTGTAATTTTTTTTTATTTTTTCATAAAATATTAACACCTATCAGGATTCATAATAAAACGATAGCGAAAAAAAAAATGTCAAAATTCCAATTATTATTTTAATAAAATTTTAAAATCTTCATAGTTTTGGGAATATTTTTTTTTAAGGCGTATATTATTTAATTATTTAATATGGCATTTTATTATTTTAATAAATATCAATATTTACATACATATATGTTTTATAATAGTAACTAAACACATTTTTAGCGGTCGCAGATTGCGGTTTAGCGGTGTAATATAATAATTACAACGAGTAACTATAATTGTTTCGACATAATACTATTGTTATAAATTATATAACTAGACAATAAGTATTCGTTTTCTTACATCAATGTAATTACAACAATTATATAAATATATATATATATATATATATATATATATATATATACTTTTTAATATACTTATTTTATTACGTACGAATGATTTAATAACTTTATAAAGATAAAAGTTTAAAATGTTTAAGAGATATTACATTAGAGAATGATATATAAAATATATTTTATATGATAATAAAAATATTTATTTTAATTTAATATAAATTACATTTTTAAAAAAATCTAAAATTTGAATTTGTTTTGTGGAAATTCATCGTGAATATTTTATACGTGAAAAAGTTGAAATTTATATATAGATAATTAATTATAATTCCAATATTTTAAATTATTTACAAAGAAATTATTAACAATGTGTTGATCAAGAATATATTTTTTAATTTTAATTGTTACAATTTTAACATTACACACGATTTTTCCAAAATATTACATATAAATATATTTGTACGAATTTATCAAAAAAATTCTCGTTACATAAAAATCGTTGTGAATTTTCATAAAATATTCAATGAACACGAAAATTTTACATCGTCTGTTAAAATATTAATATTCATTATTACACTTTACACACACACACACACAAATCAATTACAATTTCAAATAACACTCGTTACACATTCATGCGAGTTTCATTTGTACAAGTTGAAAATAATATATATATATATATATATATATATATATATATGCTCAACAATGGCGACCGCGATGTTGATAATTATGACAATGATGTTAATGACGGCGATGATAATCGCGACGTTAATGATAATAAGACACGTCTAGTACACTTATTAAAAATGATAAATAAATGCGGTTCGTTCGTGTAATGTGCGCGGCCGTTGCATTGCTCGCATTACATACACATTTAATATATATATATATATATATATATATATATATATATATACACATATTTTTTTTTCAAATTATCATTATCATTGTCATATTATGCAGACGTGATAACGTTAATTATTGCGTTGCGATTTTTATTTTAAATACACATTTCACTTTTGCGATCGTTTTTTTTTTTACCTTCTTTTAGATAATCGATTTAAAAAATATATTTGTATATTAATATATATATATATATTTATATATATTGTGAGCGATCAGTTTATTAATTTTCATCCTAATCTATTATTATTGTGTTATGCGAATCGGCAGATTTTGTGATTATATAAGGAAAAAATGCAGGCGTTATAATTAGGCGTGTAATTTTTCAAGTACTTATTTTTTATAATTTCAGATGGTTTTATGAGTAGCGAGATAGTAGAGGATATGTTAAAGGTATGACCGATAAATTATTTTAAATATGTATATATATATAATACATACAGAATGGTTCAATATTATAATTTATTAAAGTATTCTGCATTCAGCACGATTGAAAATTTTCTCCCACATGAAATTGTTTTAATATAAGATAATTTCTGTGATATATATATTATATTTTATACATCGTTTAATAAAAATCTGACGATTTTATTATATATTTTTTTATAATTCTAATAATGTATAATATTATATATATAAATAAGAATTTCTGCAATCATACTATAAACCAGGGGTATCAAACTCAAATTATAATTTCCCATTTTCACAAGTAAACTGATGCAAAATGTTTTTTTTTTTTTTTTTTTTTTTGATCTATTAAAGAGCAAAAATTCCGATCAAATAGTAACGTATGGTGATCCCACGCGTTTTATATATGCAAATTTATTTGAAATTAATATAAAAACAAGGAGCGCTCGTTATTGTACGCCATTGTTCAGTCGACGGTGTCTTTTCTACTTACTTTGTTGAAAGAACGCGAATTTTTACCCATTATACATCTGTCAAAGTTCCATTGTGAAACGCTCACGCAATGCACATACACATAAAAATATTTATATATATATATATATATATATATAAGTTGTTGTCGGTGCACTCCTTTTTTTCTTCACTCACGTCAAAATACAAATATATATATATATATATATATATATATATATATATATATATATATATATATATATATATACATATAGTACTTATATACATGAGAATATAACGAAAAAATCGAATAATAACAACAACAATAATAATAATAATAATAAAAAGTGACAAGATTTGCTTTCGAATCGGTACATTTAGAGCACAAAAGGTCCGTTTTCGCACTAATGACCCCAGAAATCGTGTCGCTAAATCGTATTCGATTAAAATGAAAATTTTCATTCCGTATCCGCTTTTCGTGAGCATTCACCGATTAATTAGCGATTGTTGTCATTGTATTATTATTTGAAAAAAATATATATGTTGCGCTACGACACTCGTGGACCTAGAACTCTCACAAATGTCATAAATATCGTCAACATTCACATATAAATTATATACATATAAAAATACAATTCACACTGTATATACATCATATTAAATTATATACACTTATTAATATTTAATGATTCATTATATAGATATGATATTAATATAAAAGAAATAAATATATATTTTTAATTGTATATAATGTTTTTTTTTAATCTTCGTTAATATAAAGCACGTTTATATAATCGAAATATTTCTTGATCAATGTTCGCTTATATAATCAACCTTGTAAATTAATTGTAACCGTTATCGAAATGTTTAAATATTAAGAATATACATATGTGTTACACATTTGAGTAGCATGTACCGTTGAATGGGCTTTTATTTAGTTTTTTTTTTTTGACATACGGTACTGATAACGTCTTTTTTTTTGTGTGTTAAATGTAAGTTTAAATTGGCTACCGAAAAACGGTAACATCAAAAGTGAAGCGATAACGCAGATTTTTTTCGAATATATATATATATTTTTTACATTTATTTATAGTTTATATTGACATATTTTTTGGTTAGATTGTAATCGATAACATTACAATTGTCGTATATTTTGATATTGTATGAAATGACGTCGAATTACGCACTTAATGAATGCACGTAATAATTAGCATGTGAGCGAATTTTGTACCGTGAACTTTGATCTGATATTGTTTTCATTTTTTTTTTCACTTTACTTAAACTTGTATATTATTTCTAGAGAATTATTAGTACTCTTAGTATTAGAACAATAGTAAAAATTCGATTGTTTACAAATTAGCACCGAAAAGGTCTCGTATAAATGTTTCACATTTGGCCCTGTATTTGTATTACAATATGTGGTTATCCTGAATAAATGTATTGCCATTTATATATATATATATATATATATATATATATATATATATATATACATATATATAAAAGGTAACCTTTATTATAACTCGACTCGTAGAACACGTTAGAAATTACGTTTAAAAAAAAAAGTTAAATGCGCACAGCTCCGCAATCACCTTATTTGTACACATTTGTACGGGTAAAACTTGCCAGTTTACAATCGTCGATATGCGCAAAAAGGGTATAAATCTAACGACTGACACAACGTCGAATAATAACACGCGAATATTCACCGTGTAAAATGACTATTTAAAACGCCCGAGCGCGATACGAAATCGAGTACACGATGTGTACGATTGATAAGAGTTCGCCTGTATTTGTCGCACTGTGAAATTTTGCGAAATTTTCGTGCGTGTGTCAAAATATTCAAGACGTAAAACAGCCCTTTAATAATAATAATAATTACAATAATAATAATAATAATAATAGTAATAACGTGTACGCGTGCGTGTTTGCGGCGCGCACGTCAATCACCGAAAAAATAAATATAAAAATAAAATAAATCCTGCTTGACAGCATCGCGAGTTTCGCCATACATTCGTGCGTCGAAAGTTTCGCGTCGATGTGACAGAGCAATCGAAGATTTCAATTAATTAGCAAATAAATTTGAACTGTCGGACGCGCGCAATTTTTTTTTTTTTTTGGTCGCTTTAATTTATTTATGTTTATTATCGAACGGCGTTTAATTACTTTTTTTTTGTACCGTCGTGTCGTTAATAAATATCAATACATTCCACTTCGGCGGACGCGAACGCGATATTGTTCGAAAATCGTACGAAATCGCGTCGGATTTTCATGAATAAAAAAAATTTTGTAGTCATATATATATATATATTGCACGTATAATAACGACTGTATTATTAAAAAATAGCGATATTAATAATGTGAAAAAATTAAAAAAAAAATGGCGGATGTCGAGCGGACTTTTCGCTCGCTTCGTCGCCGATACGTGATACGACGTTAATAGCATTCGTGTTCCTTTCGTTTATGACTCTTTAGATTGCAAGATGTCCACTCAAGATAAGGCAACATTTTCTGTTCCTTGAAAACCCATTACGACGAGTTTTCTTGTACACAGCGTCGTGCTGCAATATATAATAAGTACATTTAAATAATACACTTTCGAAAGCTTCATGCGATCGATACAAAACGCTTCATTTATATATATACATATATATATATATATATATATATATATATATATATATATATATATATATATTCACGCCGTTATATATGTGTTAATTTGTAATAAAAGATTTTTATTACAAAAATTTATAGTGGTGAAAAAAAAATAATGAAAAACCATAACGTAATCCGATTATTATAACACGATTTTACGTTAAAATATTTATTTAAACTAGTATAATGATGTATATTTTTTTTTCAACGCTAAGGTCATCGAATACATTAAATCGACGATTCTGTAGTAATTTTTGACCACTTTTTTCATTTCATTTTATTTTTATTTTATTTATTTATTTATTTATTTTTTGCAAACTTTAAACATCAAATTTATTTTAATTTAAACAAAAATTATGTTCAATCTATTTTAAAAAACGTGTATCTTTCATTCGATATATATATATATATATATATATATATATATATATATATATATATATATATATATATATATTATGTGTGCCGTAATCGTTTAAAATTTGTACAGCACGGATATACTATTACTTTAACAATAAATTTAAACGTTTTATCATAAATGACGCATCATAAAAGACAACCTGCAGTAGTAAAATGTAATATTTCGAACGAAATTTGAGTCATAATCACGTTCGTCTTTCATCATACAAATGCTGCCTTATCACATTAAATTTCCTCTTGAAATAAAATAGTAATCGTCTATTTTTAATGTATATATATATATATATATTGTCGATTAAACGATAGCTACTGATATTATTCAGAGGCTATTGATATGAATCAAATTAAATATATCTAATAATACATATGTAGCTAATAGGTAATTGTTAATATTATATTCACGATGACAACTTTTTCTTATCAATAATAATAATAATAATAATAATAATAACAATACATATATGAAATTTAATCGAATACTTTGATATTTACCGAAACATGACATTTTGAAAAAAAAAATCAGCGACACAGTATACATATATTGTTAGTTTGTGTCGCCATTTATCATATCTTTTAAATTTCGATATTTTTTTTTATGGGGAATATATGGAAAAATATACATAAATGCTTATTCTTATCTGATTACCTATGGATATGAGTTAAAATAAAAATATCATTTTTATTTTTATTTATTTTTTTTTTTTTTTGTAAACAATAAATTTAAGTCTGAAAAAGACAAAAAATTCAATCAATCATAATATCAGATCAAAAATTTACTATCAATCATAATAACGTTGCTTCATTTATACGAAATCGAGTCGTCAGCTCTAATCTCAAATTTCAAACACATTTTTAATATTCTTTAATATTTCCAATTTTCACACAGATGTCTCATTTAAATTGATAATTTATATTAAATTTATTTGAAATATTATTTATATATAATGTTGAAAATCATTCGATATATGCAATTTAATTTATAGCAACAACATAATATTGATTCATTATAAATACATTTTTAATATATGTATATATATATATATATATATATATATATATATATATATATATATATATATATATATATATATATATATACGATTTATTACAAATTTTTTGTGATGAAACATTACAAATCTATAGATAATATATATTAAATGGACAGATGACGTATTTCCGGGCACATTTTTTTTATTCTCATCATCTGATACGGAGTGAATAAAAGGAGCCGAAACGTCGTTTCGCTCCGTACGAAAATAATAACGCTCCTCTTATCTGGTGTTTACACAAGTTTTTCATGAATTATCACCGATCGAATCGTAAGAATTCTCATTATTGTTATCAATGTCGTTGCGTGTTCACTTTGAAATCGGCCTTTTTCAAATGATATAATTGTACGATTTTATGTAGAATTTCGTGTACATTTATCGTACAGATTCATTATCTACAACATAAAATAACAACGTGTATCAAAATTGATGAAACATAACGATACAATAAATATATATTAAATAAATTTTATATTAATATTTTTTTAATCTATATGATTATATTTTTACAACATATACATTGACAAATAAATCATCTGTGAGACAATATCGTTTATGGTTTTAATTTGGTTTTAAAATATATATATACAATGGAATAAAAATTATACGATTTTTTTATTCTAAATTTAAAATTATTATACATATATATATATATATATATATATATATATATATATACCATATTCTATAAATTAAAGCTTTTATCTTTTTATATTTTATATACCATACATCTGCTGCTTAGTGATTTTATATAGAATATATAGATTTATTGGAAAAAAATCTAAATTTCTTTGTTGAAATTTTCTTAAAAAAAATCAGTATATTGAAATATCTACACAAACGTTTTAACATTTCATATTTATAATGATTAAGAATTTTAATTTTAGTAATCATCCTTACGACAAGATTGTCAAGTTTAAACCAAAAAAAAAGTTTCAATGCCGAATATGCGGTTCGATTTATGGTTTACTTGGTTGCGAAATAATTTAAGATAAAAAAAAAATATCTCTATTTACAAAATCGTGAAAATTCTTTATAAAATATATATATATATATATATATATATATATATATATATATATAAAACGCGATGACCTATATGACTTTCGAAGTATAACAAGAGTTTAAAATTGCAATTATAAATTTAAAGATTAAAATAATATGCATTTTCAATACATGTTATATATATTTTAATTCAATTTTTTATAATTGCTGAATATTGATAATATATATGATCTTTCGTGAACTCTTATATCGTCGACGAATTTAAACGTAAAATGACATAATTTACTTATATATATATATATATATATATATATATATATATATATATATATATATATATATATATATATAACATATAAAGATGCACATTTACGAATATTGACACGTATCCGTGCGTGCATGCGTGTGCGCGCGTTATTATTTGTACGAACAATGAGTGGAAGTTGCATTATTGTTGTTTATAATTTGTGACCGGGGAGTGAAGGCTATAAATCATTTTCGGCTGTCATTGTTCGCCATATTACGGGCGACGCAGAAAACGAACCGCGATGTGAAAATGTCAAAGTTTGAGAAACTCGATTTAAACTCGCCGGCGCTTCTGAAACTTTCGCTGAAACAAAAAAGGGAAAAAAAAAACGCGCTACGAGGAAACTTTTTTTGCTTTATGACGCGCATGCGCTTTTCGCATACTTTGTTTTTGTTTTTTTTTTTTGACCCCATCCTCAAAGATGACTTCAAATTAAACTTTAACACTTTTAAGTCGATCATATTATTTGTAACTGATATGCAAACATTTTCAATTTTCAAGATCTCAATTAACTATGATTCATATAAATATATCTAGAAATGTATATATATATATATATATATATATATATATATATATATATATATATATATATATATATATATATATATATATATATATATATATATAATATATAATTAATATGATTTTGTTAATAATTAAAAAGTTTATTCATATATATGAGAAACAAAAATATTATTTATTTATTATTAATTTTCTAAATTATTTCGAATAATGATATATATTTATATATAAACATTATAAAAATATTTTTTGCAATAAGTCAACAATATTTACACATTTTTTTTTGAATTAAATAACTGTACAATAAATTAATATAAATTTAAAATATTTTATATAACTCGAAATCATAAATATTATATTAAATAAAATTTATCTGAATGATGTTTAAATGTGAACAATGTAAAAAAAATACTTTTTTTCTTACGAGAAACATTATATATATATAAATATATCAGAGACATTTATTATTTATTTGTATTAAAATATCGCATAAAATGCACTTTTTGATAATTATATTGCTACAATAACAATGATAACGAAACATAACACAAATAATTTCATATCGATTATTTGTTATGAATTTGTTTACTTGTTAAAAACACATTCTGCAATATATTATACATGCATACACACACACACACACACACACACACACACACACACACACATATATATATATATATATATATATATATATATATATATTTATATATACTACATTGCATTTGAAAGCAAAATTAGTTCTCTCTGTTGCCTCGTGTAAGTCAGTGTATTCCGGGATCATTTATATTAATAAAATCCCATAAGAATTTTTTTAAAATTTATCGAGAAAAATGGTTTCGCATAGAAGAAATAAAAAAAAATCCAAAAAACATACCGATAAGCGCTCGTATTGTTCGATTAAATACGCTAAACGTTTTTTTGCGAATATTTTGAAATTTTTTCAATATTATCGATTTTATTACAATTTTTTCGACGCGCTCATTAAACAATACGACAAAACAACAAGAAGTCAAAATCAAGAATCAAATGTTAATTTGAAGATAAACGTTCGTATAATTTCATATTATTTTCTTTGTTCTAATTTTTTTTTCATTTTATTAATACATTGTAATTATTTTATTTTAATTTTGTATAAAATTGATAATTTAATATATTGATTTATCTTAATTAAACAGAAATTTAGACATTTAAATTAATATATATATATATATATATATATATATATATATATATATAAATATATATATATATATATATAATACTAATTAAACCAGCGGTTGATAAGCTATGACCCGGTTTATTTTTGAAAATAAATCTTCATACTTCAGAATTTATTTATTTTTTTTTATGAAACTTTAGAAAAATAATAATTAGAATCAAAACAGGAAACAAGATTTCTTTTCTGATCCGAAAATTCCTTCAACACTCATATTATAATAATCAAAATTATATATTTCATGTGTCATCGTTTAAACGGTTCCGTCATATATATTGCATGTGAAATATATATATATATATATATATATATATATATATTTGTTTTAAATTTTCAAAAATAAAATTTTATCCAGCTGCATAATCCAGCGTGCAACATTAACTATTATATTTCATTTTGTTAACCGACGAATAATATATATATATATATATATATATGTGTGTGTGTGTGTGTGTGTGTGTATTATAATATTTATTTACAAAGTCTAAATATTTGGTAACACGCTCGATTTGAACAGCAATTATACACGGGGTTGGTTTTTGAGAGAACTCCGTTTTCTGTTTGCTCTTTCGCCGTTGAAAAGTGCTAACCGACAAAGATCCATCTATAAAACCAGTGTTTAATCTCTTGTGCAAATATCACTATTTTCATTCGTGTATACGTTCATTATTTATATTTATATACTTTCAAACCCCACCGAATATATCATTTTCTTTGTTGAACAGCTGGTTGTAGAACATTTCGTGCGCAAAATGTGATCTGTGATCCGGCACTTTGAGTGTTAGAAAAACTATTTTGAACTCACAGCTGCATTCGTAATTTTTATGAACTGTTGTAAATATCGCTTTCGCATGTTTTCTTTAAATATAATCCAATTATAGTTTTCACTTTAGCGAGATTAAAAAAAAAAGCGATAATATTCTGATATGATCATCTGATGTCAGACGTCAGTATCGATTGTTATTGTTACATATAAATGATTAATTGAATAATTTTAATATGTTGTGTTCAACATTATTGCTGATATATTATATATATATATATATATATATATATATATATATATATATATATATATATATATATATATATATATATATATATATATATATATATATATATATATATATATATATATATATATATATATATATATATATATATATAAGTAATAATTAATTAAGATTGTAAACGTTAATTTATTACATTGAAAATTCGCATAAAAACGTGCGATAATTGTTCGAGCGTCATTCATTATTCGTTTAAGTTTTTTATTTATGTAAATAAAAGTGATTGTTGTTCATATTTCAATATAGACAGTGGTGTCACTAGGGTTGATGTCATTCAGTATGGAATTTTTTTTATCATATATATATATATATATATATATATATATATATATATATATATATATATATATATACATATGATTGATTTTTAACTATTTTTTTTTCTATAAAAAAATCTTATTTATTTAAATTTATGTAATATATTCAGTGAGTCTTTTTTATTATCTGTATTTTCAATTTTTATCTTAAATATATATATATGTATATATATATATATATGTATATATATATATATATATATATATATATATATATATATATATATATATATATATATATATATATACATATTCGGTAAAATTCATTCAAGCTTTTTTAGAATAAGTTTATCCGAATCAAAATCTAAAGAACGGATAAATTTGAAAATAAATAAATTACCGTAATACAAAATAAAAATAGAAAAATAATTTACGTCTATTATATTTATAAAAGATTTTTAAAGTAATTATATAATGCTGATAAAAAAGTAAGGTGAATTTGTTTATAAAATATAAATTCTCTATTTATTCTTCCAAATCAATTTTTATCTCCTTCAAAGTGATCTCCGTCTGATAAAACGCACTTTTGCCAACACTTTTTCTTATAGCCTTCAAGACATGCTTCGATTCGTGTCAATAGCCAGAGTAGCCAGAAGTTGCACGGAACCAAATCAGCCGAATACGATGGTCGTGGAACGATACGAATCGATTTTTTTTTTGGCACAATATCGCGATAAACCAATGCATTGAAGAAACCAAGAAATGTAAAAACGCGTATAACTCGAATATAATTAAACCTTTTGACAAACAGACGCTTGACAAATATTATAGACAATCCTACCAATCTAGAAAAAAAAAAAATACAATTTACCTACCATCCCAATTGGCACTTTTTGATCACAGTAATATATTATATATTATAATAAAAATTAAATTAAATCAAATATTATCATCGATATTATTATTATTTTTTTTTCTTCTATTGTGCATATACGACGACAACATCAAAATAAAAAAATAATAATAATTATTATTATTATTATAAAAATAAACGTCACAGACGAACCCCTCGATAATAATGGCGCGATATAAAAGCGAAATAAAAGTTTTTCCACGTCGCCATTATTGATGCGCTAGCGCACAACACTAGAAAAAGAACGCCTATCGTAACATAGAGGTGTGTTTGCCGACGGTATTAAAACGACATTTAAAACACATTAGGCATGTGTTATAATCCCAATAGGCCGGGCATAAAATATAATACGACCACCGTTGCTTTTTTTCTATTTATTATTATTATTTTTTTTTTTTTTTAGAACACCACTGTTAATATTCGAAATGTAAGTATACGTATATTTAATATATATATATATATATAGAAAATTCTCTTTCTTTTTTGGCCTACGTATCGAATCTTTTTCGACCTCGAACGTACACGTATGTGTATGTGTATATTGTGTACGAAACGGTTATTTAAATTTACATTTGAGAACGGCTCGTTTTTAAGGTAGCCAGCGGACACGAAGACGGAACGGCTTCCAAAATGCGTTTTCTTTCTTTCTTTCTTTCTTTTTTTTTTTATGAAAAAAAAAAAATAATCATCGTCGCGTTAAACGTTCGACGATCTGTGATTTTTCTATTGCAATATGTACACGGGACGAAATTGAAAGAGAAAAAAAAATTTTTTTTTTTTTTTTTTTGGACGCATAATCATTATGAAGTGCGTTATTCTGATACGCTTCAGATTGAACGAGATCAGTATTAATTTTTTTTTTCAACGTTTCTCAATGTATTTATTAAATTAGTATTAAAATTCAATATTTAAAAATAATATAATAGTAATATAATTTAAACATTTTATCTTTTTTAATGTGCTTATTTATTTTCAATAGTTCATAATTATATGTTTGAAAAATTCATATACATAAATGAGCGCATACTATAATTACGTTATTACTTATTTATTGATAACATGATTTACATATGTCAAACGAGAATAAATTACTGATAATATATATATATATATATATATATATATATATATATATATATAATTCTTAAAAATTATTTTATTATTTATAATAGAACGGAATTTATATATTTATTAGTGATATTAAATATTTCATAATTAACATGATTATTTTGGAATCGAATATATAATAAAAATATTTATATATGTATATATGTTATATTATGATTATAAAATAAAAATTAAGAAACACTGATTTAGACATAATCGCATAATAAACTATACCAACGTCTATTTCAATTACTCTCATGTTCGAATGGCAAACTCGAGCGCGTTTTTTCGTTTTATAAGAGAAAAAAAAATTTAGTACGAGATATCTCGTTCGTGAGCCAGTGCGTGAATCGCATTCTCGAAACGGTGAAAAATACATATTATCGTGACAAAACATTTACAAAGTGAACGGACGACCGTTTTTTTTTTTTTTTTTTTTTTTTGTTGAACCATTATTCACTCAATGATTTCGAGGCAAAAGAAGTGTTATCTCGGCACTCAGGTAATTTGAGACTTCAATGCTCACCGACCGATGCCGTTTCACCGCTAATTATCATTTCATTAACGATTCGATTACACACACACTAATATTATACATACACATTGTAGGCAATTTATGTAATATTTTACGAAGAATCGTTTTAGATATATATATATATATATATATATATATATATATATATATATATATTGCAATGTTGAATGGATTAAATCATTAAAAATATATATATTTATTTTCATTATTAATATCAAAACAGACGATTTATATAAAGGTCAAAGATCCTTTCAATTTTTATTTTTTTATCATTTAGTCTAATGAAAAAAAAAATACGAACTTTTAATAAAACACTAGTTCAGTTTGTCGGGTCAAAATATTTAGAAATTATATATTGCGATAACCCAATAATTTACTATTATTTATATATACATTTTAAAAATTATCTTATATTCTTATTATAATAAACTTTTTAGAAATGTAATCATTAATTATTTAATATTCTATAACATATATATATATATATATATATATATATATATAATTACATAATTTCTATATTAAAAATGCACTTTTTTTTTAATGAAGTTTTCATTATTAAATATGTCAAATTTAATAAGGATAATTCTCGAACTCGTATATAGCCGTTATTATAAAACGTATATAATTCGAATGAGTGTACCAATAATTACTATATAATTTCCAAGCATCGACAATATATGAAGATTGCCAGTAACATATAGATATTTACGAATATGCGTGCTTTTATATTATATATTTATTAACATTGTTGTGTAGACCGGACGCTAAAAGGTTAATGGTTCGAAGATGTTCGAGCGCACGCAAACCGATAAAAATGCCAATTTTCAGCATTAACAATTAATTAAAACAGTCATTTTATATAATGTCTACCGGTTTTATATCTTTCGGATAATCGTTAAAATCGATACCGTTCATACGAACGACGCACAAAAACGGTAAAGGGTTGAATTCGTTCGAAAATTGACCGGAGGGGCGGAGAATCGACGTTTTATTCGTCGAAATCGTCGTTAATAATCGAAATTTATCAATCGATTACGTACTTCGAGTCGTCGTATAATAAGCGAACGTTTTTTTTATTTTTTAATGTACGGAATTTTTACGATCGCCTTATTATTATCGCGTCTTTATTTTATTTTATTGCAGCTTCGACGAAACGAATTTGAAATACAAAAAAAAAATAACAGTAGATTGAAGTAAAAAAAAAATTTTTTTTTTTGAAGAATTCCAGTCTATAAAACGATGCGAATAATCGAATTCGAAAACTAAGGCGATTCTATTAATTTTGACGGTCCGCAATGTAAATATTAGTGACCCTAATCACCTTTGTTTGCGAACATTTAAGGCGTAATTACGGTTTTAAAGCTGAGGAATTATCGGTTTAAATATTGTCTACGGTTAAATTTGTAACATATATATATATATATATATATATATATATATATATATATATATATATATATATACCATATATATCGAATTAAAAGACTTCACATCTTCATGGAATGAGAATTAAATATTTGATGTTAATCTTATAAAATTTATATTCGCATTTGTAATATTTATAATTTTCACAATTTTAAAATAATTAAAGAATTATAATATTATAATAATAATCTAAGAAAATTCATCTCGATGAATATTATAACACTTATATAAATTATTAAAATTATTTTCATTTCATTAAAATATTTTTAGTATAAATATTTAATCTAAATTCATTTAAAAAGATATGAACAGTTTCTTTATACTTTTTAATGTTTAATTATTTAATATATATATATATATATATATATATATATATATATATATATATATATATATATATTATAATCATTATAAATTTAAAATTTTGATCATTTCTAAATAGTGATACAACCAAAAAAAATTTTTAAATTAAATTAAAATATTAATAAATAGATCGTTATTCTCAAAAGAAAATAATTAAACTTTATTCTATAATATATTTATAATAATTCCATATTTTAAAACATTTGAAGATTTCCGACGATAATATATTTTTAAATATATATTTTTATCATCATCATCGTCAGATTTTTATTATAGATTTTTTTTATATATTAAAAAAAATTTTTTTTTTAATAATATATCATATATTATATTCAATTTAGTCATTGTTTATATACTTATAGACGATATGTGTGATAAATTTGTTGATTTTTAATTTTCAGAGTGGCATATCGACGGCTTCGAGCTCTCCATCGGGAGGTGCGGGCGGCGGGGGCGGTGCAACAGTGGGCGTTGGGGGCGCAGGGGCGGCAGACGGTCGACCACCGTCGCCTGCGCCCCTGTCCGCCTCGTCTGGGGCGCCGCCTAGATGCTGCGATACAGGAAGAACTATTTATCAGGATCCACTCACAGGACAAACTGTTTGCTCGTGCCAATACGAACTATTCAGCTATCAAAGGCTGGCCACAGCCGGTGTACCACTCTCAGTGTACAGTGCCCCTTATACGGATGCTGCAGCAGCAGCAGGAATGGCCGCCTACTTTCCCGCCTTAGCTGGAGATCAGCCGCCCTTTTATCCCAATGCAGTAAGTGAACTCAAATTTTCATATAACGCTCGTAAACTATTAGTACGACACTCAAAAGTAAAGCTCAGACTCATAAAGTAACTTTGTAATATTAGATTTATATCAATATTCGAAAACCGGTAAATAAATTATATATTTTTCTATATAATGCAAACTATAATTTAATACTGAACATATAGAAATATTCAACATTTTCTATAGATAAATTAAATTTTAAAATTATCCTACTATTACGATCATAACTAATTACACACAGACTGTTTCAAATTATTTTGAGAATTTTACTAGAAAAATCAATCCTTTTTTTTCGAATTTTATTTACTTCAGTGATGACTAACAGTCGCGAGTATAAAACCAACAAAAGTGTTAAAAATTGATATCACTAATTATTGAAAAATGAATCAATTACATAAACTATTTTTTATATACAAATATATATATATATATATATAAAAAGATCTTTTATTTCTAAAAATACAATTTGAAATTCAATTTATTATTTTTCAAATTGCGTTTCCTTTAAATTGAATAGTCAATAGCAGTCACTTTATTGTGAATCACGTCTCGTATTAACGAATGATATCACGTGCAATGTTATATTTAATGCACATAATGCATTGTTGAATTTACATATTTAGTGACCTGAATTGGAAACTTACTTTTTCAAGTGCTATTTTATTATTATTTTTTTTTTTTAATTTTCAATTCATATACAATAATTATTATATTAGATAAAGTCAACTTAATGACATAAATATTCTAATGAAGTATATCAAAACTGATATTTCTATTTCGGTATATTAAAAAGATATTTAATTTCAAAAATAACAATTTATATTAGGAAAGAAAAAAAAAGATTTAAATGGCACTTAACACGAATCGTCACAAATTTAACCGAATCCGAATCGTGTATTTATAATGGATTTTCGTTTTTTTTTTTTTCGTTTCGAGTTTGAAAGTTAGTAGCCGGGGTTCTTCGGGACCCCCATCCCGTTTTAACCCATCGGGGACCGGTCTCACCTGTACGAAAATCGGTCGCTGAGGGCGGTCGTCAAAGGGTTGAAAGCGTAGGGAATGAGAAACTTCCTGCTTACGATGTTATTCGAGGGCGTACTTACAATTCCCCAGTTCTGAGAGTCGGTTCCACTTTTCAAAGCGAACAAACGTTTTGACCGATGTTTCTCAAATGACATTTTTTCTTTTTTTTTTAACATTTATTTTATTATATATATATATATATATATATATATATACTTTTTTTAATCTATCTTTTATATTATATTAATTAAATTTTATCTGTGAAATTATATATCTAGATTATTATATTGGAGTATTCTTGATAATTGTATATAATTTTAATTAAATTAATTTAAAATATTTTGATATAGAAAGAATTTTACATATATAATGTTTAAATTTAAAATTTATATATTGAAATATTAGCATGATTTTAAATTACTGAACGGTTTCTTAAATTCGTTATTGTAGAAAATGTGATAATATTAAATAAAAGTGTATTAATATTTTTAAAATTTACATTAATATATATCGTTGTTGCCAAATGAATATCTATCTGCTATGTGCAATTTTCAGATATTTTGACTATTATAACTATAATAGTTTACTAAACAAATTATATAGTGAACTGTGGTCGTTAAAATTTTACATACATATCTTAAAGTTATACTTTTTACACATAATAGATATTGATTTAACAATATATTGAAATTATAGTATAATTTTTAATTGTTAAAAAATCCTTGTCGATTACTCAATATTTTTATAATGGATATATAAATTAATATTTAGAAGTGTTAATATTTTTTTTTCATATTATTGTAAATAAAATTAAAATATGATTGATATGTATAATATAACATAAATCAAAAATCAGACCTATGTTACGGGTTGTTAATCGATCAAGAAATTAATGCAAAACTGTGTTGTAAATGCGAAAATTTCATTGTCCGTAATATATATATATATATATATATATATATATATATATATATATATATATATATATATATATATTCGCGTTAACTGCGCTGTAACAACGACGGTTCAACTCCAAGACATAAAGACAGAATGGAGGTTGTACGTTTTGGTTCAACTAACTCCAGTTACAACCACCCGCCGCCCACCTCACGTTAAACGTGTCGTATGCCGCCCACCGGCGACCGCCCATCGTTGAATCACTACGGAAAACCTTTCGCGAATACGCAGATGGGAAACCACCGTTTGCGCGTTTCTGAAACATCATTCACAATTTCAGCCGAAGGTGTTTTACATGTGTCTGAAGACACACCTCCCACCCCCACCCCCCACCCCCAATGGAATAAACGATCCGCTTTTGTATTTCGACACGTGCTCTAGAAGATGGAAACATCCAGAAACATCCTTATAATATGGTGCCTTTGCGATGGCGTTGCCGCTTCCGAAAGACTTTGTATTTAAATCATCAATGACATTCGATTATCAATAATGATTTAAAATATCAAAAAAATCTATTATTATTTTAATATCATAATTAAGACATTTCGCAGTGTTGTAGAAGAATTTTTTAATTAAAACTTAAAAAAATATTTTTCAATATTTTATATACTGCTGTTCAGTGGTTTATATAGAAAATATGAATTTATTGAACAAATTTCTAAATCTAAAAAAAAATTTTTTTTCGCCATCATTTCAGAAATTTTCTTAAATAACAGTATATGGAAGTATATTGATTTACACAATCGTTTTATCATTCCATATTTGTAATGATTAAAAATCTATCTCATCTCTATATATGGTAAAAGAGTATCATTTTACACTCCATATTATTATATAGAAAAAATATGAAATTTCGTTACAAAAAAAAAAAAAATTTTTTTTTGCATTAATCCAAACGGTGACCGAACGTCATATCTTAAAATGTGAATGAAGGATTAAAATTATAAATCATAATCAAAAACAATATGTTATAATAACAATATGATTATCGACATTGACGTAACGAAGACCTAATAGAACATGCGAAGAATCGCGAATAAGATTAGAACGTATAACCATCAAGAAGACATAGATAATTCAAAATAGAACGGAAAGCTGAGGCATTTATGTAATCGTGTGTTATTACATATTGTTTATTGTTCGGTGCCGCCCTTGGGGTAAAAAGGCCTTTTAGGGTTTCGCGCATAAAGTACCGGTCGGTTAATCTACACTTTTATTTTTATTCTATTTTCCTAGATAAGCTCCGCTTTACGAACGCAAGCGTAAAAAAATATATGCATACTTGTGTTCTTCGATATGTTTATTTTTTATTTATTTATTTTTATTTAAAGAAAAAGCCTATTATCATTGTTTATGCTGTGTCTCGATATTTCCTATTTTTTTTTTTATAATCGATATTTCGTATAATGCCTGTTCTGGTTTGTTGTTTTTTGTTTGTTGTTTTTTTTTTTGGTCTAAATTAAAATTTATGACGACGTATACATTAGCTACTTTCAATATAGTGTTTATAGTATTTATTTATTTTTTTTAGATTTATTTCCGGATGCAAAATGCAACAGTTTGTTATTTTTATTTCAATTTTAAACTTATGTGATAATATTTTATTATTTATTATTAATATGAATATATTATATTTATCACTATTATCCGATCATATATTTTTAGTTTTAATTTTCATGAAATCGAATCGTATTCCTTAAATTATTCAATACATCAAAATATATTTAATATTATATAAATATATATATATATATATATATATATATATATATATATATATATATATATATATATATATAGCGATGAATTGATGATTCAAAAAATAAATAAATAAAAACTGTAAACCAGTATATAATTATTTATCAAAATAAATTAATATTATGAATGTTTGAAAATGATATGCTTCAAGATGTTCTCAAATGTCGAACAATATCATGAGCAAATATTATTTTTCATATTGAATCGTCGATCATGATTATTGAATGACTAATCTGTGATGAATGCGATTTTAAATTGATGCATTAAAAAATAACAGGAAATGAAAGATGTTTCATAAATAAATATATATGAAAATGTCGACTTAAACAAATTTAACGCGCAAACGATAACAATAACTATTATAGAACGAAAAGTAATACCGAGAAAGGGTCTTATTTGCGATTCATTATTACAGTATACCGATGGTGTTACAGTGGGATCCCGTTTTTAGTCTTTTTACACACTTTAATATGAGCTTAACACGTCTGTTTGTCTGGATAGAATTTGCTAATCGATTTTTCGAACACTTTGCGATGCTCGATTGAGCTGAAATTTTGCATACTTGTTCACTCTTGATGACAATATAATAATCAATTAATATATGTATAATATAATTTATCATTTAGCGGCAATTAATTATATATTATATCGAAATTATTTATTTTATAATTAAATGTTTTATTTTGGTTTAAAAATTTGTTTTTCATACATTATAAAAATTTTAATAATGTATGAAATAAATTATTAAAATTATACATAATAAGCGTAGCCGTATTGTACATTTATTATTGATAAAGTTTACATATTAAGCGCGGCACGAACGTTGGCAGATCGCTTAACAACATTTAACATTTTGACAGCGTATGACAGTTGTTTAGGTTTTGTTTGCACGACGTGACCGGGTCGTTAGCCCTTTGGATTACCTTTGTTAAGGGTTGCTAACAATATAATCTGACCGAAGATGTTTATCCTTCTCACCTCGACAATACAATTTTAATACTTACGATGCACATATAGTGTTCAATATCGCGATTTTGAACGTATGAAAAGAGAACGTGTGAGAAATGTCATTGTGTAAAATGTTATTGTTGTCAATTTTATTTACATATATATATATATATATATATATATATATATATATATATATATATAATTATAATTTAATATACAATTTTTTAGTTGTGTATTATTGAATATTTAACATAATGTCTGTCTTTATACGATCTTATTTGTTTGTATAATTAATGACTTAGTATATATATATATACATATAATATATATGTGTGTGTGTCAATGACGCGTTTTCTTGACGGTTGTCTCACCGAAAAAGTATGCAAGTCCAAGTGTGTTCTTTAGTCTGGTGAATCGATTGAAATTCACCGATCATGCATTGTGAAATGACAAGTGGTCGGGAGTCGTTGACAATATTAAAACGTGTCCCCATCGACACCAATGACCAATTTGTGTTTGATCTCTTTCATTTTAACCAAATATATATATATATATATATATATATATATATATATATATATACATATATAAAATTAAAAAAAAAAGTTGTCCCGCTTTATTTATATTCACGTTCGATTCTTTATTATCATAATAAATTTTATATCGTCTCCATCATCGTCATTATCATCATCTAATTCAAAAATATAAAACGATCGTCTGGAATTGTCTAATAGATACGACATTCAGCTATAAATTCAGATTGTTACATTGTATAAAATTGAGATGACACAATGTATGAGAATGAAGATACATTCTACTTCATATACATATATATTATACTACAAGAATATGTTAAACGAAAGTTCAATTTCCATAGAAAGTATTGATATTTTTATATCCATATACTACTGTCATTTAAAACTCTCGAACATTAGGAAGGCAGATAAATTGTATTATTTTTTTTTTCTAGTTTAATAGAAATGTCTATAATATTTGTTAAGCGTCTGTTTGGCAAAAGGTTTAATTATCACCAAATTACACGTGTTTTTAATAATAATAATAATGCACCATGTTATACTGCATTGGTTATTCGCGATTTTTTTTGCCAAAAAATCGACTCATTTCGTTCTGTAACCGACGTATTCGCCTGATTTGGCTCCGTGTGACTACTGGCAATTTAGCGAACTCGAAAGGCCAGTGAGGGGACGCCGTTATGACACGATTGAAATGATAAAAACCGAATCGAAGAATGTCTTGAAGGCTATACCGGAAAAAGACTATTCCAATTGTTTCGAGGACTTAAAAAAGCGTTGGCAAAAGTGCTTTTTATCGGATGAGGATTACTTTGAAGAGGATGAAATTGATTTGAAGGAATAAATAAGGAATTTACATTTTATAAACAAATTCACCTTACTTTTTGATCACAGTGTTTTAGATATTTTTATACAATATAATTATTATTAAAAAATATATATATATAATCAGAAATGGCACTTTTAGAAATTAAACTGTACAATTTTTATTAATAAATTTGATAATGATAATTATAGAGATTGTTGTGTAATAATAACCAAAACCGAAACACTCAAATTATGTATTCTTACAAATGTCATAAATATTTATATTCATCCAATCTGACCTGCGCTTTCTTTTCCATCCTTCTTGGAAACTTTTAGTTCTTAAACCACTTTAAGATCATAAAAATTCTTAATGACCTCATAATATCTAATATTTACATCGTTTTTATTTGTTTAAAACTATAATATATACATTTTAATATACTATGATATAACCACATTGTCTTATAGAATTCTTATCAATATATAATATAATTAATTAAAAGCATAAAATAAAATTAGCATTAAATTTGATGATAATACAACATATTTGTGTACTGTAAAATTATTATATATACTTTAATTATTATAATAATATAATTGTATAATAGTATTAAATTAACATATCGTACGACACAATTGAAATTTAAGGGTTAAATTGCGTAACGAAAGGGTTAACGTCAACGCTCAACGATTTAACCCGTATATTAAACTGTTCGATATACATATATATACCATATATATATATATATTTTTTTTTCTATTATGATTTATATATGTAATATGCAAAATTAAACGAATAGTTTAGTTTATAACATACATACGTTTAAAATTAACCACCAATTTATGTTATAGTGGTGCCCATATGTGGCCCGCGTGCCCGAACCGCAAAACAGTCGAATAATTATGATGGATCGCCCTACCGTAATGTGTTAATCTATAATAATTACCATTACGAACAAGTTTAATTGTCATTATTTTCATTACAAGTGCCTAGCGGGGTTCAAAATGGACGTTTGAAAATTTTGCTATATATGGTATATATATATATATCGATGTATCTAAAATTTTAAATTTCAATAAAGAGATAATTCGCATTATTTTCATATGTTTTCGGTTTATTTTTATATTAATATAATTTCAATAGACGATAGTAATAAATAATATATTAAAATAATTTAATTTTTTTTAATACGGCAGACATATAGGCGTCGCTTTCACATCTTAATACATCATATAACATTTATCTGATATATATATATATATATATATATATATATATATATATAAAATGTGTAATATAAAAAAAAATATATGAATAAAAAATAAAAATCTGAAAATTCGATACATAAAAACGACTCCGCATTACATTGTGCAAAGGAATAATAACATTTAAATTAATATATAATATATTGCCGGCAATAAAATAAATTACGCCACTTTTATATATATATATATATATTCGATATCCGGCGCTAAAAGCATACAACGTCGTCGTACTAATTTCGTACATAATTTATCTTTTTTTTATACGTCTCAATGTAAAAATTAACGATTTCACATGGACAAAAGATCGGTCCATTTTCGTACATATAAATTTTATGTGCGAGCCTCATAATATATTGATGAATAGCCAGAGACCATTTTTATTTATTTATTATTATTATTATTGTATATATATTTTTTTCCGTTTTTTTTACGATCATCGGTGACATTTCAAACAAATTACGATGTTACTGTCTCTCAGGTTTTCGTCCGATGTTCCCTTGATTTATTTTTTCACGTCTTTTTTTTCCACATTAACGACGGCCAAGTGAAAATGAATATTTGAAGTATATTCGATAAGGGAGCAGAAGGATGTTTAACGATCTTATTTTCTTTTATTTATTATATAAACAAGCTGGTTTTTTTTCTATCTATCTATCTATCTATATATATAAATACATATTATATACACACATCTTAGATTATAGTTTTATTATAATGTCTGCGACATCTGAATGGACGAATCGATTCATTCACCTTCATCGAGATGTTCGTATTGAAACGTATTCAAAACAGTATTGTCGCCGCATATTACGTATTGAACAGTGAAACGCTCGGTTTAATTCCGCCAAAAGATGTCGCTGTTTCGCTCGTTCGCTTTTAATTGTACGAATAAATGGTACACATTATTATTATTATTATTATTTAATGTGCGATTGTTGATGTCGTGAATCGGCCGAATCGATCAATTTGCATGACAATAATGTATCGAATGAATCGCCGCACATACACAAACAAACATAAGTAATATTTATTATTATTATGTATACATGTATTTATTTGTATATATATATATATATATATATATATATATATATATATATATATATAAATGAGTATTGTAATCTTGGATGGAAAGAGTTTTCTTAATATGATAATACGACGATTTGTCACTGTCCGTTATTTTTCCAACATGAATGTTTTACAATGATTAATGTCGTTCGTCGTATGCGCACAATAATAAAAATGAAATTTAATTTATCTTTCTTTATTCGAATAGTATTATGTATATCGAAACGTTTCTCAAATAGTCCGAGACGGGAGTCGAGTATAACAAATTATTATATGTCGCTTAATTTTTATATTAATAATATATATATATATATATATATATATATATATATATATATATATATATATATATATATATATATATATATATATATATATATATATATATATATACAATAAAATTATTGTTCGCGATGATTCCATAATTCGTGGGTAGATTTTTATAGTTTTTTTTTTATAATTTTTAATGTTGTCATTTTAATACTTGAAAACTGTCTATAGTTTAATTTGAATTATCACACGTAAGAAATTCAACGACATATCAATTAGTCATTAAATATTTATATTTGAAATTTTAAAAATTATATTTAGATATAATTTAGAACTATACGTGATATGAATTTGTATTTTTAACGTTTATTTGTGTCTAAATATAATTATGATAAACGTTCACCTTAATGTGCGATTATTTATCGTCTCGCGCATATTTAATTGTATAATAAATAATAATATGTTGAAATTTAATTTCATATCGAAAAGGTGGTCGTCTTAAGGTCACAATAAATTCTCATTGTCACACAAACATATATTTTTAATTATGAAAAAACATAAATTATCAAAAAAAAAATTATTTTTTTAAGGTAATTAAGATTTTGAAAAATAATTAATTTTTAATATGATTATTATTGTTATATAAAAATTGCAAAGGTTATCGTTGTTCTTAAACTTCGACATTTGAGAAGTAACGATTAATATGTAGGCGGTTTAACCCGGTCGGTAAAAGAAAAAAAAAAGTATTTTAGGGTATACTAATAAATTCGATGATTGGTAAACATTTCACAGTAGGTGGTCGGCGTTTTCGACACCAATTACAACCGACCGAATTAAATAATAAAAATAATAATAATAAAAGAAATAAAAAAAATGGTGGAAAAATGCACCTTTTTTTCCCCCAAATGCGGGGTTTATATTACCCCCAATTTTTTTTTAATGTCGTTGAACGGTTTTGTTAACGTTTATGGAATGTGCCGCGACATTACGGTGGGAAAATATTTTTCTTATATATATATATATATATATATATATATATATATATATATATATATATATATATATATATATATATATATATACATATATATATATTATTTCATTATTTTAATATTGTTATCTATTTTAAAATATAAAGTAATCAGCAGTAGAAACTTTTTTCGATTTAATATATTATTACGATTAAAAATAATAATTATAATATATTTTATTAATTCGTAGTCGAATTTGAGTAATCGATTGTTTAGAATGAACTATTTGATAATGATTAATTTTACATTAATTATTTTATTACTGAACATTTTAATATATATATATATATATATATATATATATATATATATATATATATATATATAACATACTTTTTTTATGTCTTAATTTTATAGACAAATTAAAAAAAAATCGATACAATTATTATAATAGCAATTCATTCATATATATGAAATTATATATAGTTAAAAATTAAAATTCTATCAGTTTTGATATTTTTTTAATGATATCATTATTTATTGTTAAACAAAATATATTTTTTAAAAATAATAAATCAAACTAAAATAATAGTAAAATGAAGCATTAAAGTGTACACAAAGATCGAAAGGATTATTTGCGAAATGTCGGAAACGTGCTATAAAAAACCAAAAGTAGACGTACTTTTATGCACACATTACGCACTTTTGTGCACACATTACGCACTTTTGTGCACACATCACGTACTTTTGTGCACAATGCACGGGATTAAAACTAAATCCCGAGCATTTTACATATATCGGCGAAAGCGACCATATTTACTGGTCTTAATAATCATCACACGTATTATAATAATATAGGGAAACGATTTTTTTTTTTTATTATATCGCGATAAATAAATAAGTAAAAAAACTGTAAAAAATATCGCAATTTTAGTTATTATAAGATATATAGAAAATACATGTGTAAGTTTATCGCTCGTTTATTCGCACCTTGCGAATGTCGAGAACCCGTTTATGAAACGAGATCGCAATTAAGCCGTCACGGCGATAGCAACATTCTCGAGATTTCTCAAAACGTATACGATTCTCGTTTTTTTTTTATTTTTTTAGAATTTTGTAATGTTCAATCGAAGGTACACGATTTTGTCCTACAAATTAAACCCTTTAGGTCCATATATCTCGATGAGTGTTCGACGATGTGGCCGAATCGATCTGCGAAAACGAAAACGTTCAAAATCATAATAAATAAAAAATCAATGTTATATCTAAAAAAATATTACTATGATAATATTTTACATATAATATTATGAATATTATATAAATGACATATGAAAGACGAGTTCAACAAAGAAATACAATGTTTCAAAACAGTCAATTTATTTAAATATAACATACTAAATACTGATATTATTAATGTTTGTTCAAACAATTAGGAATGTTATGACGATTAATTTGAAGGTAGTTTAGAAGTATGTCACTATTATTTTTGTATAAACATAAAACAAACATATTTCTTGCGTCAAGAATAAATATATACAATGTTTTCGATTCAGATTCAACGATTTTTCATATCAAATTTAACTCATTATTATTCTAATGATCTATTAAATTAGATATAATAATTTTGTTTTTAAAAATAATTTTCAATATTTAAATATTTATTATCAATATAGAATGATATTATAGTATTATAAAAATTGCATAAATATTTCACAATTTATTTTTAACACAAATAAACTTTATTGTAATTAATTTAAAGCTTTTTTTTTCTTATTCAAAATTAAAATTATTTTATCCTAATAAAAGACGCATCTAGCGCATCGTTTAATATATATATATATATATATATATATATATATATATATATATATATATATGTATATATATATATGAGATTTTTCACACGATCGAACGAATTGTCAGTAACACATACAATCGTCGACCGTTTTGTGTTTTTCGTTGAAACGAACACGCTGTTTTATACACAATGTATATGTATATATATATATATATATATATATATATATATATATATAGTATATAATAATAAAAACGAACGATGGTTATAATAATTTTAAAACTCAGCGATCCGCTTAGCGTAGGAATCCGTTTTTATCTTTGAATTATTAATGGGGACGTATCGAGAGACGATTGAACAAGAAGAAACTGGTTCCTAAGAAAATATTATTTTCATTAAGTCAAAGCCGTTGACAGTCCGAAGAGGCCGACAGATAACAAAAATCGCTTATAAGTGAATCATGCAAATCGAATTAGCGAACTATACGTAAAATGTGGCACACTACAGGAAATGGAAGCCGAACGACGTGTCACTATTGTGATCGTGCCATTAAGTGATATAACGCTATTCACATCGGTGACATTACCATATATATATATATATATATATATATATATATATAAATATATAAATATATATATATATATATATATATATATATATATATACACACACATATATATATATATACACACACACACACATATATATATATATATATATATATATATATATATATATATATATATTTGCATATACATCCTTTGTACAAGTAAGATATATTTATATATATATATAAAATTTAATGATTGTCCCATAGAAATATGACATTTTTCAATTAAATCCGATGATTGTATATAATAGTAAAATATTTAAAATTTTTTTTTAAATTTTTATATTATCATGTTTTTCTATCAAAAAAAAAACATAGCATAATTGTCATAATAGAAAAAAAATCAATATATCAAATTTAATATTAAAAAAAAAATATATAATTAAAGAAAACTCATCTATAATATAAATAAACAATTTATATTATTCAGATTATTCGTTAAAAATATTGAAAAATCATTATATATTTTTTTCATATTTAAAAAATTTGTAATAAATTATACAAATTAATATAATTTTTTATCCATAGTTAAAACCTTTTATAGACTTTCATTTATATTATTCAGATGATAGATTTTTATATTGCATAACATATAATATTTCCTCTTTTTTTTTTAATTGTCAGTATAATTAATATTAAAAATAGTTTTAATACATTTTTTTTTATAATTAAAAAAACAATATTTTTGATCAACAATATAATTATCGTTTCACATAATGATCAATATTAATATAAATCGTACATATTTTTTTTTTCATTATATATAATATGAAATTTTACACAGGCAATCAAATTCGTAATACGACTATAAAATGAAAATTACGTAAAAAAAAAAAACATAATTAGTATATTTTTTCGTTAACGTGTCGCATATCACAATTACTGACAGTATTTTTATTAAATATAATATATATTTTTTTCAATCAACACAAACATTACACCGATTACACCACTAAAATAAGCAAGTTATGTAAAAAGAATAACATATGTCATTTAAGACCCGGTTGTCATCGTTTCTGAGCACTCATAATATCAATTATATATATATATATATATATATATATATATATATATATATATATATATATATTTTATTATATAATTAGCAATAAAATAGTTGTATAATTGAAAAAGCGATTAGATATTTACAAATTTGAGTTTCATCAAAATCGAACATTGTGCTAAATTTTTATTTGATTATTATTATTATTATTATTATTTGAATCTAATACATATTTATTCATTTAACCTACATTTCGTTGTTAATATTACGAAAAAAAAAACATTATCGTGCGCATAATTTACGAACATTATTATTATCGATAGTATCGTTCACTTCGATCAATAATAATAAATGCGTAAATAATATCATTATTTTATTGTGATCAAATTTGCATATTTATCTCGAATTTATTCCGCGAACAAAGATTCTCTTTATTTAATTAATTATTTATATTTTAAATTGAAAATTTCGAAAATTTGTAGATTATAAATGTATTAACATATTTTTTTTTATATATTATATTATACATATTAATATTATTTTATTAAAATAATCAACGATATTTTAAATTGAATAAAAGTATTAAATATTAATTATATAGAATAGAAAGATTGAATTTAATACATTATAAATAAGTAAACCGTGTATTAAAAGTAAACTAAATATTTATTCATTACAGATAATCTTTTATATGAATATAATAAATGAGATTTCATATCTTATTGATAATGAACAGAATTGAGTATTTTAAAATACGAAATAATATATATATATATATATATATATATATATATATATATATATATATTTATTATCAGAAATGAAACAATATTTATTTTAATTAATTATATTTATTTTTCTAACATCTGTTTACTTTCAAAAACGACGAAAAATAATGATAATAATAATAATAATAAAATACATTAAAACTCATAAATAAAATGGCAAAACATTGTAATTAATGTGTATAAACGAAACCACTATCACGGCGATCATCAATTAGTATTATATTAGCATATTTTTTAGCACATTTTAACAATAAATTATCGCCGTAATAGCGTCAAAAATGAGCACAATTAGCCGATAGAATATATATATATATATATATATATATATATATATATTTGTTAAATGATACGTTAAAAGCGATAATAATATCTTTATTTAAAATTTTATCCCTTTTATATATGAAATATAAATTATTAATTTTTTTCCAGGCGGTCAGTATAGACCTGAAAGACAATTTAGCAGCAGGAGCAGCATCCTGGCCCTACCCTTCTGTATATCATCCGTACGATACTGCCTTCGCCGGATATCCATTCAATGGGTAAGTTAATATTTAATCATTAAAAAAAAATATATATTATAAATTAAAAAAATATATTTTGTACTCAATGTGACCGCATCCCGACGATGCGTACGCTTAACGACACGGTTTCAATATCAATAAAATGTATAACAAAGTGTCGTCGTAAATACGTTGTAGAACACTTGTTGCACGTTATCTATTCTATTGATCGCGTTGTAAACACGTTGAATTAAATAAGCTTTTTAGGATTCTGCATTAAAACGTTTATTTATTATTTGTAATAGACGAATAGAAAAATCGTCTTATATCAGTTAACGATTAAACACTTCTATCGATACATACAATATATATATATATATATATATATATATATATATATATATATATATATATATATATATATATATATATATATATATATATATAATAAAAATTAATTTTATATTAGTAAATACTAGATAGACTTTAGTCGCACTAATAAATTTCATTGTTGATTTTTAATGTCATCTATATTCATATTTTATTTAAATAATGCAAAATTAAAATCTAATTTAAACCAATAAAATGCGTACAAATTTAAAATATATATGTATATTGAGTAATTCAGAATATTAAATAAATATAGAACAAATGACTCATATATATATATATATATATATATATATATATATATATATATATATATATATATATATATATATATATATATATAAATGTATAAATTATTATTTAATAATGGACGTTTAAAAACCTTGTATTGTCGTCGATAATTGCGTATAAAATGCGCGGTTTAACATTGAATATTTAATCCGAATACGCACAATCAATATAATTATTAATTATTCACACGAAAGACACTGCGATTCTATTTCGATTTTTTTTTTATTGAAATTGAAATAAATTATTTTTATTTTATTTTTTTTCTTCTTCGAAATGTAATAAAATTATCACCGCATAAAAATTACTATGAATTGTATGCGAAAAATATAAATATATTTACATATGTAAATGGTGAAACGCATTAGTATATTTGCAAAAACAATTTTATGCAATTATGCACTTCGAACTGGGGACCTTGAAAATTAATGCATCATGAACAAGATAGAAGCCTTTTATGTTAAAAAATAATAAATATACAATATATTACGGATTAATAATTAAAAATTTTAAAACGACCCGGGAAACTCGTATATATATATATTTATATTTTAATTATATAATATAAATATCGTCGTACATTTTGTCGATTAGTGTTTGTACAATTATATATATATATATATTAATTATTATTTTTTTAGTTTTCAATTGCGATTTTTTTCTCTATTAAATTATCATTATTATTATTATCAAAAAAAAAATCGCTTCTTGTTTGTTGTTCATTAAAGCGATTGCAAAAATTTGAAAAAAATAATCCGCGATTGTTCGCTTAAAATAAATAAATAAATAAATAGTAAATTAAATATACTTGATTAATGGATTTCCGTTAGATGTTCGCGCTACTGTGAATCGTTACACGATAGAGTTCAGCGATTCTCAAACTTTATCTATGAAAAAAAATATTTTACATATATATATATATTTTTTTTTTTTAATAAATTTTAATTTTTTATAAACATATTTGACGATACAAATTAAAAAATACGATTTAATTATTATTATACTAATTGTTCATTATATAGAATAAAAAATATTTTATAAAAATATATTTATTAGATAGTTAGTTTAATATATATGGTATATAATAGATATCATATTAAACTACTTGATATTGAATTAAATATTTATATAATATACATATTTTTTATGTTTTTTTTTTTAATTCACATTTTTTTATCTGCAAAAGTGTGTTGTCTATTTTCAAAACAATTCAATACTTTCACAAATAAAAGCGAGAACGTACATGTACGGTCATAGTAACACACATATTAAAATATATATATATATATATATATATATATATATATATATAAAATTCATTGAATTACTGACTATATAAGAATTCAAATTCGTATTACTATCAAATATGATATTATACAATTTTAATTTATTATTATATTAATTTACAATAATTTTCATTTTCATCTGGATATTTTGACATTATTATATTAGATCAAATATATATATATATATATATATATATATATATATATATATATATATATATATATATATATATATATATATATATATATATATATATATATATATATATATATATATATATATATATATATATGGTATATTCTCAAGTTGAAACCTACGGCTAGCGATTAGACTTTACTAAAATAAAATAAAATAGTAAACAAATGTCAGTGCCGCACTGTAAATTTGTTGATTTTATTTAAAAAAAAAATAAATAAATAAATAAACAAACAAAAAAATATATGTCGCAGTGTGATCGGTATCCATTCGGAACCTGAGGCGATACGTATTCAAAGAGCAGGTGCACGTGTCGTGTCGGTTAATTGCGTACGAACGTGTGTGTGTGTGTGTGTGTGTGTGTGTGTGAATCTGTCTTTTTCTTTCTTTCTTTCGTGTCTTTCTTGTTTCTATTTTACATATATATATATATATATATATATATATGTAGACGTAACGATTTATACGTTCGAAACGTATTTTATTCGCTTCGATTCGAATCGACGCGTAAAATCTTTAATGGACGCTCGATTCTTGTACTAATTGAAATTATATCGGAAATTCGACGTTTTAAAATCGCCGAGCTGTAATTAAATTCGAAATTATATTAAGAGACGATTTTTTTTTCAATATATATATATATAAAAAATATAATATCATTATATTTTTTTATACATATACAATTAGATAGATTTTCTATATTTTGATCTTGTTATTTCATAATTTTAAATTCTAATTAATAATTTTATTTATATTGGAATAATTATTATATATAAATATGCACTCAAATCTATATATGGCAAAGATTAATATTAAAAAATAAAATACTTTCTTTTATTACATTGAAATATGATTAAATAACGGATATTGTTATATTCTGAAAATCAAATGGTATTTATTAATTTTAAAATCTTTCACAATTATGTCTGTATATATATATATATATATATATATATATATATATTAACAATGAAGATATGTAATGACGATAATAATTATAATTATATAGCCGCTAATACCATGTGATCTTTGACCGAATTAATACATTAAATTCACATTTTATGTAACAGTTAAATAGTCATCAATGCGGCTAAGCAAACTTAATAATTTTTCCATTATACTAAAATGACACGGAAGTGAAAAACAAACAACGGTCCACGTTTCAATAATTATATTGTATAAAATAGGTAAAATAAACAATATAATCTTTGAATGAACACTTCTGTCCAACATTTATATATATATATATATATATATATATATATATATATATATATATATATATATATATATATATATATAATGAGTTTGACCTCGTATTTTGTTGAGATTAAACGTACAAATAGTGTATTGCAGTTTGTTGTACGCGGCAATAATTAAATTTTATTTCACTCGGGGTCTCAGTTTAAAAAAAAAAAATTTTTTTTTTTGAGAACAAACGCGGAAAAAATTGGAAACTTTTTTTGAAAAAAAATATTTCTCATCTATTTCTATTTTCAATATTCCTAGAAAAGAATTTTGAAATGATGTCGTGAATAAAATGCGAATTTTAATATTATGAAAATTTAATTTTTTTTCGCGCGATCTTCTAATTATGATACGTGCGCGATTAGCGCGTATAAAAAGAGCGATAATTAACCGTTAAAAGACTCAAAAGTAGCCATAATAATAATGAATATATATATATATATATATATATATATATATATATAAATTAACGGTATACGAAAATCTTGAATGAGTCGACTTTCAAAATCCTCATATATATATGTATATATATATAACATAATATAAAAACAAACAAATAAATAAACGGTTAAAACAAACGTGATGTGATTTGTACAGTCATTCTTAACCTTTTTTTTCGTTTTATCAAAATGGCTAAAAAATTTCGATATAAACGTATGTGAAAATTAGACGCGATTGCTTTTAAAAATATTATATTATTACTGTAAGACGTCTATAATTGAATGAATAAATTTATTTATATGTGTTATTATAGATGTATATATTAAAATTTTGTAATTATAATAAACTTTGTATGAATAACATGAGAATATTCTAATTTTATTTTAGCATATATTATTATATTAATTGTGTGTTGGTGATCTAATTATAATTATAAGAGATTTTATGTATTTTTATATATATATATAAAAAAATGAAAAAAAATACTATCGACGTATAATTATTTTTTATATGTAAACGAATCGCGAAACATAGTTTAAGGATCACTGTGAAATATATAGAGAAAATTCAGCGTCATTTTCGGCATTTTCGTTTCTGTTGTCGGTAATAATCGTCAAAAAAAATTTTTTTTTTTTTTGGAAACAATTAATTTTGTATGAAACAATAATAAAATACTTTTAACTGGCGTCGACGGCCTCATTACATGGATAATTAATTATTATAATCGCACAAAATACTCGCAGCACGGTGTAGAATTTGACTTTTTTACTTCTTATATATATATATATATATATATATATATATATATATATATATATATATATGTGTGTGTGTGTGTGTGTGTGCGTTTATAATGATTTTTTTCCGACTCGGTTCTTCTGTGATTTTTCGAGTGCTCTTTTCTGAGAGAGAAAATTGAAAAAAATGGCCGCTATAACACGCGGCGAAGGTTCTATTTGTTTGTTTTTGTTCTTTTGGTTTTTGTTTTTTTTTTTAACTTTGGTTTTTAGCCGTCGGTGTCGGCAATGTCGTTTTGATGTCGGACATTGTCAGTTCCTCAAATGGGCATCCGAGTGTGTCGTTAGTAATGATAACAGCGGGTCAACAATAAAAACACACTTTTATTACCAGAACTATCGAATGGCCTCCGGGAATAAACGAGTTCAGCGGTTCTCAAATGACGACCGACACGTCGGCGGCGCTTTTGTACGATATTCGACGTTTAATACCCCTGATACTAGGTGTGTTATCCGATATTTTTATGTGTGCCGATACTATCTTAGTATATATTCTATAAGACCATCTACTAATTATATCAAACTGTTTTATTGTTTTATTATTATTATTATTGTTATTATTATTGATACAATGTATTCACAAACGATTTTTTTCTTCTGATCAGTGCTACGATATGTTGGGATTAAATTGAAAGAAAATTGGAATATATCCAATTATTCTAAGAAATGTACTTATCGTAATTATTACTATTTTCTTAATAATAAATTACATAATAATTGTGAAATTATATCTTCGGCTAATGAGAAGCGATTGATTTATTACACGATTTAAAATCTTAATTGATAATTTTCAAATAACTTTTTTATTATTTAAATTTATTGAAATTATTTTTTTACACTGAATAATCTATTTAAAATAATTATACATTAATATATCATATCAATTATGTAAAATATAAGTGTTTTTGGCAAATATTGAATCTGCCACACTTAATAAATTATTTTCTCAATAAATATATTGTTTATTTTTAACGTTTTTTTGAATTATATATTATTGGCATATATTCTTTTGACAATGTCTTCCTACTTTTCATACTGTGAATACATTTTTAGCGATATATAATAATTAAACTTTTAAAATCTGAAAAATCGATTCATTGATTAATATAGTAAAAATATTAAAAAAAAAAAACTTAACCATTATTGAATATATACAATTTTTCAATCTACGTTTTCGGTATATATTACAAAAATAATAAAAAAAAATAAAAAAAAAACATAATGAAAACACACGTAACTACCGTTCGAGACGAGGTCATGCCTCGTCCGGGTCATTTATTAATTATGTAAAAACGCGCACTTATTTAGTAGCTACAAAACTTTTGAATGTTTCCCACACACACACATATACAAAGTCGATTTTCCTTTGAATTTTATTTTATTTGTTATTATTATCTGTCTTCTTTTATTTTGTCCGTTTGTTTGTTTGTTACGCCCGGACATTATGGATGTGTGACCCTTGGCCGGGCATATATTTTTTTTCCTTTTAATTTTTCATTAGCATATTCATAAATGTTCAAATTCACATACGTATCCAACGAACATTTACTATATATATATATATAAATAAATATATAATATATATAAAAAAAATCGCATTCAGCGGAAAATCGCAATGATGTCAGAATTCGATACTAATTGGCGGAAACGGTATCAGCTTTTCCGCCGTTTCCACTGATTAAATCAATCCAAAATACCTTCTGACTCTTCATTTCCTTTAATCAATTTATATAACTCATATCAAAGCCTTATTATTATTATTATTATTGTTATTCAGAATGATCAGTATGTTTCTTGCGAGGGCACTTGACCTCTCATTCGAGTTACTCGGCGTTGGTTTTTCCTTTTATGGGGGTCGAACGATCGGTTCGACGTCTAATTGTCATCTTTTTTTATATATTACATATATATATATATATATATATATATATATATATATATATATATATATTGATATGATATAATATAAGTATCTTATATTGTTAAAAGAATGTACATATTTATACTAGGAATAAACGTTAATTTATTATATACACACAATTAAATTAAATTATATGAACATATTTCATTATGAATAATTTATATTATTATATATTACAACAAACGTATTGATGAATCTATTTTACATATATATTCCGATAAAATTATTCATATCACTAAACGGTATATTTTTTAGACGAAAATTGAAAAATAAATATTTTTATCTTTTATGTTAAAAATTATGTTCAATTTTGAATTTATATAATTATTTATTTTAACACAAACGTATAGTGAAAAAAAAAATGCAAGTGATATTCAAAGATTGGACCAACTCGTCACCTGCTGCATACTAAAACGAGCTCGTTATCAACTAGACTATCGCAGGTGTCATTTATATATATATATATATATATATATATATATATATATATATATATATATATTCGCAAAATTAATTTTATTCATTATTTTGAATTCGCGTTAATAAATCGTCGTTTAACGAGTTAAAAGAGCGATTACGAAACATTTAATACGACTTCTATGAAATCAATTAACGTTCATACATTCAATAATATTATTAAATAAATATTAATAATATTAAAAAAAAAACAAACAACAACAACACTCGTTATATGAATATTCATTGAAATCACGAGACTTACATCTTCATCGTTCGTCAATTTTCGAATGTGATTATCGCGTTTTAAAAAAAAATTATATATATATATATATATATATATATATATATATATATATATATATATAAATTCAATATTATATCAACAATAGATTTGTTCATTAATCACGGTTGAAATTGCTCGATAAATATAAGAAATATTTTATTATTATTATTATTGTTATATCGATGATATATTTATTGTGACAATGTAAAGGACACGCGTTTTATATTACAGGACACGTACGAGAAACAGCGACTTGTTTAATAAATAACGGAAAAATATTGCTTTTCCACATCGACATCCGATTGTATAATAAATAATTGACGATTCATCATACGACGTTTAGTTCGTAATATCGAGTGCTTGTCGTATATTTTATTTATTTATTATTATTGTTGTTGTTGTTGTTGTTCTTAATGATTCGTACTCAGCGTCAACGGGAAGTTGATTTTTTATGTATCGTATTAATTAACGTTTGTCGAAATGTGTTCAAAAAGTACGCGGTGTGTCCCGGTGAAAAGGTGACCGATGTCAAATAATAATATGCAATTTTTGTTATTCTAGTACTGTAAACGTTACGTCTTATTTATGAATATTTAATATGACGAATTTGTTAATTACATAATTCTTACGTAATAAAAAAATAATAATTATATTTTTAATATATAATTTTCGGATATATTTTTCTTTATTTTTTCAAGACAAAATTTTTCGCATCACTTCATATATTTTTTTTAATTTATAACGACAATTTAAATTTTGAATTATTATTACTAAAATCGAGACACCAATTCTTTATTGAACGATATATTAAATTGGCTAAAATTAATAATAATTATAATAAATTTTGTATTATAATTATAACATTTAATGAATCAATAAGGATTCAAATCTACGTATTTTGAACAGCTTAATTATTACGAAAAATTCGTTAATTTATCCATTCAAATGTTCAATTATTAATATATATATTTATTCAAAATTAATTTAAAATATTAATATTACATATTTTTTATATTCTTATATAAGTATCAAAAATTTTATATATTTTATTTAGTATTATAATAATTTATTAGAAAAAAAAAATAATTTTCAAGCATTGAAATTCACTATGAAAATAATTTGTTTTCCATAATATAATATATAACACATTTTTATAAACCAGTTATTATGGTATTAAGAAAATATGGTCCGAAAAAAAAAGTACTTAAGTCACCCTATCTATACTTGCGGCTGGATTCTGGCCAGATTAAGCGGGTAGAAAAATACACATACAGACATTAAATATATAAAAATATATGTATATATATATATATATAAATATGTATATAAAATGTGCAGTAAGGCACACGTCGCTTAACTCTTTCGGTTCAGCGCAATTAAAAATGCATAAATCATATGCAGCAGCCGTTGCTCGCTCGTTATGGACGCACTAATGAATCGTCTGGGGGTATTATTTCAGTCAGTCTATGATAAAAAAAAAATATACGTATATATATATATATATATAATAAAAAAAAATGAAATAAAAAATGTACACTCGGCTTTACAATGACAAAAATCGCGCGTGAAAGTGTGCGAGAATGCGCACTAAAACGATTTCGTAGTGTTCACGACGTAGATTTATATTTAACAAATTTTTGTGAATATTAATTATTAGCATCGTTTGATATTTCGATTTGTTTATTTAATTTTGATTTGTTTTTTTTTCTTTTCTTATACATCAATATATATATATATATATATATATATATATATATATATATATATATATATATATTGAATATGTTGAATAAATGGAAGCGTTAATTTTTCAACGATTCGTTTCGTCGACGACACTAATTGAATATTATATACAAGTGCAAAAGTTCGATTGTTCGATTGTCGTATTTATTCTAATATCGTATACACAATGTCTCATATATATATATATATATATATATATATATATATATATATATATATATATATATATATATATATATATATATTTGACAACATTTATAAATTTATTTTGAAATAATTTTCTATATGAAAATATATCGTTACTTTCAATAGAATATTCGTTTATCACGTAACCGAATATAAATTAATAATCATAAAAAATTTTAATTAACGTAGTCATTTTCAACTCTATTTTCAAACACATATTCAGATATATATATATATATATATATATATATATATATATATATATATATATATATATATATATATATATATATACAACAATCAGTATTTACATTTCCTTGAAATAAATCACATAACGATATTCGTACAAACAATGGGAATATGGTTTTGAATGTAAGCTAATAATAAAATTATTATTTTTTCCCCTCAGAATATATTGTATCGAATTAACACAATGTACGAGTTTATGTTTTAACATTTAGAATCGTTTTCGTTTGTATTTATTATATATTATATATATATATATATATATATATATATATATATATATATATATATATATATATATATATATATACATTTAGCACGATGCTAATGTTTCTCGACAAAAATTTATGCACGCGCGTGATCGCGTACGTGCAAAAAGTGATGAAAATAAACAATAATAAAAATTATATATATATATATATATATATATTTAGTGAATTGTGCAACGATATATTGGCATACCGTGGCGTACCGTGGCGCAATATGTACACTTTGCGAAACGTAACAGAATGCGAATTATTTTTCTCAGAAATACATTACGATAAAGATAATGTACAAAATATCCATATATCGAAGTGGAGGTGCGACAATAAATCACCGGAATCGATACGCCTAATTTATATACCATATATATATATATATATATATATTTTTTGTTACATTTTAATTTTCAACTGTGAAAACAATTCATATAACGTATTTAATGCATACTATATATTTTCATATATACCGTGTGTGTGTATAATGTTTGTATACACAAATGGAGGTCATCAATCACATTTTTGAATGGATATGTCTCCTTCCGAATGTCTTTCGGTTTAAATATCAAAAACGGGGGATGTGAACCCGAGACTAAAGATATATTTCATGCTTGTTGTGCTAATGACATCTGCTTTTATCGTATGCCGACAGTCTATAAGCGCATAAGGGGTTAACGATTTTTTCGTTGATATTGTATGTTTAATACGAACGTTGCAGTTGACAATAATAATAATAATAATAATAATAAAATAATTAAAATACATATATTTATTTATAAAATTAAATTGGTTATTTTATGATAAGAATCTCTAATTTATATTTCATAAAGTTGAGTCGTTAGTTCTAAATGCAGATCTCATATAAATTATTCATTTCTAAAAAAAAAATGAATATTTCTATATCTTTAATATATTTAAAATTTAAATAAAATTATTATATTAAATCACGGTATATTAAAATTGTCATACCATTAATATATATACAATGATCTATTAAATCGATAAGGGAAATAATATTCCTATATATATATATATATATATATATATATATATACATACTTAATTTTAAATTTATAAAAAATAAAATTATTATTTTTTAATTTTTATATTAATGATTGATAATAATTATAATAGAAACACTCGTCTTACGAACATTTCGATACGATTGTGAAACAATAATAAGATTTCGAGCGTTAGTTTTTAATGAGGGCGTGTATGTCGGAAGGACGACGCGAAACTACCCCATAGTGCACGATTGTTGCACAATTTACAACCGTATAACATAATAGACGATAGTCACGTGTATATGACGAAATTGTATCATGTTTTCGAGCGTTTCTCGGTACGAAACTTTTAACATGAACCTCACGAATGTTCGCACGACACGATGTTCATCGAGTGCTCGTCTTGAATTATCAATGCAACTTTTCATACGAACACTACGATTTATATATATATATATATATATATATATATATATATATACATATATATATATATATATATATTTCAATTATACGCATTATTGATTATTATATTCGTATATATAATACGAGTATTGACCGGAAAATGATACATCCGTTTTTATTTCTCGACATTTTAACGTCGAATATAGTGATTTCTCGGTAATCGTAAACGTCGTTATTCTTTATAAAATTTTTCGTTTGTATTAAAACCGTATTTATTTCGTGATAAGAATAAGTAAAACATTTATATTTACATATATACATACATATATATATATATATATATATATATATATATATATATATATATATATATATATATATATATATATATATATTACCGAAACATAAAACTATTTTAATATTTTATTTTGAAATATTATTAAAAAAATTAATACAAATATATGCTAATATTTAATAATACAATAATTGATTATTTTTCGATATTTATATTTAAATGGATAATTTTATTGATTGATTTTGAATATAATAAAATAATAAATATTTGTCATTGTTGATAAAATATCATATTATTAATTAAAAAAAATAACAATTTTAGCTTAATGTTTTAAATATTCTAAATATGTTGATTTTAAAAATGTAATTAGCTTTTATTTTATCATATTTTTTTTTTTGGTGTATGATTTTTATAATAAAAGAAAAAAAATTACATAGAAAAGTTGACACAATATAAATTCATAGTGTTAATCAAAAATCGATCGTCAAAATTAATTTCAAAAAATCGTGTAACATATATATATATATATATATATATATATATAATAAATTAATTGATAATTTAAAAAAATATTATAAATCATTATATTTTTAAAATTAAAAAAAAAATCGATACACACGACCCGTTACTAATATAAAAATTATATATACGATTAAATAAGGTAAATAATTTTATTTTTCGACGACACGCCATAAAAATGAACTCCATATCGGAATATTTCCTTTATCGTTTACCATTTTTAATAGACCATTGTATATGTATATATATATATATATATATATTTATATATTAATAATATGATTTTTTTTTCACCTCAAACATGGACATCCTCGGTATATTTGTCTGTTTGTCGCCTTGTGCATTTTGACTATTAGTCGACATATTCGGGTCTATTAATCAGAATCGTTTAGCATATGTTATAATGTATTGTTGAACATATTATTCGCATAGCAAAACGAAACGAAATAATATATATATATATATATATATATATATATATATATATATATATATATATACAATAAACCGGTGACTGTGTACTTTTTTTTTCTGTCAAAATATGCGTGTGCGTGTCAACAATGTTACACCGGACGTTCGTACCATGTTTGATAAATCGTTCCCGGTAATTACTCACATATCTGTTGGTTGCCGTTGGATGGTCGTGACCAGAAATTGTTTGCCGATTTATATATATATATATATGATAATCTTTATATGTCTTTTTCATTCCTTTCATAGTGCAAATTGTGTCTTTCTCTATCTATTTTTGTGAAATTGTACAGATTCGTAAAATGTTTCGTGGCTATTATATTGTATGAACTTCGATATGCATGAATAGCACATGTGCTAAAGACGCGATATGAAAATTAATTCATTGAATATACATACATACAATATATACATACATAATAAATGTCGAAATTTTATATATATATATATATATATCTGAAAATATATTTTGAAATATGTTAGAATTTTTTTTTCAGCAACATATAGAAATTGAAAATAAATGATGATTATATTTAAAATTCAGATATCATACATTATTTTATTAGTGTTAAAATTTTAATGGTGAAATAATAAAAAATCGTCATATTATATTTAGAAAAGAAAAATGTGCATAAAAAATGCTAAAAAAATATGTCAAATTTTATAGAAAAATTATTATATTTGAAAATTAGATGTTGATTTAATGAATCGAATTTGTTAAAAAAAAAAACAATATAAATTATGAAATAAAAATTTTTACAATTTCAATATAAAATTATGATAGAAACAACGTGAAAAATTTAAGTTAAAATTATATATTTATGTATATGAAAAATTAAATAAACTCATATTTATAAGGATTTAAATAATACAAATTTGAATTTAATTATATCATGATATAATATATATATATATATATATATATATATATATATATATATATATATATATATATATATATATATATATATATATATATTATAGCACAGTGAAAACACGTTCGCTAAGATTTGTACTAAAACCAATTCTATTCGTTATGTGAAAGCTTTCTATTCCAATTTTCACCACGACAACACATATATAAAATACGTATAATATTAACACACAAATACAAACAATATAAGCTTTATGTGTGTGTGTGTGTGTGTGTTGAATTATGAGTCATGTAAAGCATTACCTGTGTCATATATGGACTCGATTTACACCTGTAACATACACATGTCGTTTGTTCGACGTAACTCATATGACGAACATGAATATATTGCTTTAACCGCGTACGGTAAACGAACACATATCCGTTATAACGAAAATAGTATCAGACGTTGTCAACGTTTTTTTTTTTTTTTCAATTTCATATTTAAAATTTAAAAATTTTAGTATCGAATTCATCTACTAATTTCATCGTTCGTTCACGTGATGATATAAAATATATTTTTAACACATTATCTTTGTCCAAACAATATATACTATGTGCAAAAAGTATAACTTTAAAATTTACATAGCAATATTTTTATACGAAAATTTTGTTAGTTTACCAGTTATAATAGTTAAAATTTTAATTAAAAAAAAAAAAAACTTTTATTTCTTCTCCAATCATAATTATATAACACATAAAATTATAATTTATAATATATCAAAATAGTATAAAAATAACAATTCATATCTTCTCTCCTCTTTTTTTTTTTTAGATATTTTTAAAACTTTTTTTTTCACGAAAAAAAAATATTTATCTCGAACTTATATGCTAAAAATAAATAACACATCTTGTTAATTTACTATGGTTGTCATTGTATAATATGCGATATAAATATAAATAAAAAATGTAAATAGAAGTATTTTTATCTAATTTAATATATTTTGAATACGAATAATATATATATATATATATATATATATATATATATATATATATATATATATATATGTGGAATTAATGAAAAATCACATATGCGTGACTCGAATATCATTGTATTCAGAACTCGCATAGTTTGAAAAATATATATATATATATATATATATATATATATATATATATATATATATATATATATATATATGTATATATATACACGATTATCGTTAATTTTAATTTATAAACTGTGTTTGTTGATATTAATAATTAATTTCAACCGTGTATAATTTATACGTCGGTATCGTCGAAACGTTTTATTTCATTATTTTTCACAGTGTAATGCGGTTTGTGATCCATGACTCGCACAACACGATGTACAGTTAAAATTGTTATAATTAACCGTGGCCGTGTTGTTCGAAAGGTATTGTTTTGTTGTACACATCGTAAAGATTGCATCATATCGCACTGATTCGATGTAATTGTACAATTAAAATGCATGCGATATATTTCAATTTATCCGTTTCAATCGGCGGCTCTCAAACATTATCGCCTGTGGCGGCGCCCTTTTTTCTTATACACTGTGTCCAATTTCGAATATATATATATATATATATATATATATATATATATTATAGTTCATTTAGTGTGACATTAGAAATTGAAGATTGAACTATACATAATAACTAATATTTCATTGACATATTAAAATCATATTTTATCAAATTAAATTAATTAAAAAAATATTTATATACATTTATTTGATAAATTGCATTTTTTTTCTATATAATTCAACTGAATATTCCCTAAATTTTTTTGTTATTCTTTCGTAAATTTATTTCATTTGATAAAATTTTTGTATTATTTCAATGAATACATCCATAAATCTGCTATAATCAACGTCATTATATATTCACTAATAATTTAAGTTTTTTTATATTTTAATTATTAATTCTAATTTTTAATATATCAAATCAACAATATTTCGATTGAAAATAAATATAAATTTATAAAATTATATTAAATTTTCTACTTAAAAAATTATTTATATATATTGTAACACTTTCACATAACAGCATATATAATATTAATATATTTTTTTACATATATATATATATATATATATATATAAAACTAGATTCTAAACGCACATAGAAAATCTAAAATATTTTAACGTTACGATTAAAAAGCAGAGATAATAACTTAATTTTAATTAGACAACGTTTTCATAGTGGGTTTTTTTTATACGTACACTTCTTTTTTTTTTCCACCGGCGGCGCGTTAATATTAAATATTATACATATATAATATGGAAGCGAAATTAATTGAATTAAAATATTGTTTTATAATTCGATATAATTTATGATAATTATCGAGTCGAGTCGAGCGTCTCTTCTACTGCGCGATTGTATGCGTTTTTTTTTTTCGAAAAAACGCATATAATTTTCGAATTAAAAACGTCGAAATGGCGACGCTAATTTACACTTAATTATCTATAATGAAAATACAACACCATTGTTATTATTATTAATTTTTTTTTCATTAAAAATTATATATATATATATATATATATATATATATATATATTAACACCTTTGTTTTTTGACGTGTAATATATTAAAATTATATTGACGAATCGCGCTATGCGAACAGCGCATTATTAAGATCGAGATATGTTAATCGAGGTAAACGCGTAATATTAGGTTTATAATATTATAATACGAAATGTGTATGTGTGTGTGCGTATGTGTGAAATTTATAATTTTAATGATGCCAAATCTGCGTATTTTAATATTTATTATAGAAAATTATGTTTTTTTTCTTCTTCTATTTTTATCGATGTTGTTTTTTTTTAATATAAATTTTAGAAAGATAAAAATTCTCTAGAATATAATTATATTATTATAATAGATTTATATCGTTAGCGATATAAATATAATTGGTTGATAAATTTATATGTGAACAGAGATGGTTCTAGGATTTTTTTTATTATAATTTCAAATAAAAAAATCGATTTGAATCTAGTAATTTTTGAATGCCTAAATAAAAAAAAAATAACAGATCGCATCATCATTGACTTAATATCAGTTTAATTATGTAAATTATTTTATCTACATTTTACAATTTTCAATATACGAAGCGTCTCATATTATATTATAATATTAATCTATTTTAATTTGATATATGGTAAAAATATAGAAACCGAGTTGACGACTCAGTTTCGTCGAAACTAAATTAAATCTTTGTATCTCAAAAATAAGACTTCATTCTTTAATAATATTGTGTCTTCAATGATTTATACTTTAAAGACATTGGAAAGGCAGATAAATTGTATTTTTTTCCTAGATCAATAGGACTGTCTATAACATTTGCCAAGCGTCTGTTTGTCAAAAGATTTATTTATCGACGAGTTACAATTCTAGGTTCTTTCATTACGTTAATGCACCATATTATACTGCATTGGTTCATCGCAACTTTTTGCCAAAAATTTGACTCATATCGTTCCGCAACCACCGTATTCGCCCGATTTGGCTGCGTGCGACTTCTGACTATTCGGCAAACTCAAAAGACTAATGCGGAGACGCCGTTTTGACACGATTGAGTAGATAAAAACCGAATCAAAAAATGTCTTAAAGACTATATATATATATATATATACCTTGAAATGAATGAAATTGATACTAAAGAATTTATATTTTATATACAAATTCACCTTACTTTTTGATCACAGTGTATATATTTGAAATTAAATAAACAAAAAAAAAATTGTATAATCAAATCAAAAATATAATCGAATATTATAAATTAAATTATTTATTAATTATTATTGTTAAAAACATTTTATAATTGCAATGATAGGAATAGAATAGAATGTGAATTATATAATATAAAAGTTATATTGAAATTTTGACATTTATATATATATATACACACATATATATAGAATGAATATTTTTCACAAATTCCATTAGTAAATATAATAGTTAACCGCTTTTATTATTGCACAATTTTCAGTTATATCACGTGTCGTATTCCCAAAATCGGATATCGTTTCCAGGAATATCACTTCGTACATGTATGCGAAGTTTAAAAATTTATATATTAATCATTATGAACATTGGCGATCGTAAAAAATATTCACAACGTGTTTTTTTAAATATATATATATATATATATATATATATATATATATATATATATATTTGCTGAAGACGATGTTGTTTCCTATTTCCTGTAGGAAAATTTGTACACCTTCTGATCGCACACATCTTGTCGGTTTGTAACGTGACTTCCACACTCACATTAAATAGTCAAAATATTAAAACAAATCATAAAATACAATATATTGTTTATTTTTTCATACGTTATATATGAAAATAAAATTTATTATATATATATATATTTATATGTAAATTTTCAATATCATCATTAGTATATGCGAAAAAATATCCGAACTGTCTACGCGTTATATTACGATACACATTCATAGATGTTAAAAAAAAAACAATTAAAAAAAATTGTGTGCGTGTGTTTGTGCATGACTAACGATTTTATACGCGTATACGATTTTACATGTCGTGCACTTTTATAGAAAACAGACGTGTTTCATGTTGACACAATTGACGATCGTGATTGACATTTAGACTCGCTAGACATGCAACTCTTAAAAAGCCTTACGTATTTACACATTATACATTATAAATATATATATATATATATATATATATATATATATATATATATATATATATATATATATATATATATATAATTATATGTGTGTGTGTATATATATATATACTTATAAATTAGTGTCGTTAACCTGACGTGTTTCCTCTGATTATAAATTCGAATCTGCACACACCCACACACCTGTTCTGGCGATTATAATCAAGACTTCTGATTAATAAACATCACTTCACACACACACACACACATATATTATATATATATATATATATATATATATATATATATATAAATACATAGTACATTTTCAAGTAAAAACTCGCGATAATTGTAACGCCGAAACCGATAATGATCTTAATAGATTTAAACTCGCCCCACATTATCGAATTACCGGACGATTTTTTTTTTAATATTTTTTTTATTAAACGAAAATTTTACTACAGATTTGTGTTTTATATTTTATAAAGTATTTTTTTTTTTTTTGATTTTTTATCGCTAATTTTTTCACAGCTCTGCGTGCGATGAAAATTCTTGTATATTATATATATTATATTTTTTTTGCGGCGCATTCGTATTGTTAACAGTCGACGTGCGGACTATTTTTTTTTATTTCATTTTTAATTTAAAAATTGCTATATTGCCGGGCAATAGCGTTTTAATATTTGCATTTTTTTTTTTTTTTTTTTGGAAATAAACACTCTAATTCGAAAATTCAACTGCGGTTTTATCTCGATTTATTTATTTTATATAGGTATACATGTTTATAAATATGAACGCATCTGCGTTTCCATTTTTTATATATATATAAAATCATTTATTGAAACGTTAATAATTTAATTTTTTTATTGCCAACGCCGTATAATAATACTTCTAGTGTGTAATATAAATTTAAAGCAATAACATATTTTATGTAACCACGGTGTTCGACGTCATTTAGATCGGTCATAGATAAGTTAATTTTATTTGTTAAAAGTTACGAGGCGGCGTAAAAAAAACTAGTTTTTTTTCTCTTTACTTCTTCTTCTCTCGAAAAATTAAGGCCATTTTATTGGCTTTTAAATGTTTTCGACTCTTAAATCATTTCAACGCTTACTTGTTGAAAACGTATGTAGCTTCGCATACGAATTTTCACATTATAATAATCTGATTGTTTTTTCGTCTTATTAAAAAAAATATATATATATATATATATAATATATTAACCGTAAAATTAATCTATAACATTGTTCCTTATGAATTCAAGATTTATATCGGAAATCTGATATATTATTGCATTTATATGTTTAATCCGTTTAGCTGCGATATTGGCGAACTTTTTTACTACAAACTTAAAATTATTATATAAAAAATATATTTTAACATTTTATATACTGCTGTTTAATAGTCTTATATAGACTATATGAATTTATTGAACAAATTTCTAAACTAAAAAAAAAAACAGTTTTCGCCATAATTTCGAAAATTTTCTTAAAAAACAATATATTGAAGTATACTGATCTACGCAATTGTTTTATTATTCAATATTTATAAGGATTAAAAATATAAATTTTAGTAATCCTTCTGGAAAGATTGTCAAGTTTGAACTAATAAAAGTTTCGGTATCAATGCGGAAAATGCAGATAAGAAAATCTTCTACTCTATTGAAAATAATGATTTTACACTTCATAATATTATACAAAAATAGTATGACATTTCTAGAGTGCAAATGATTAAATAAAATTAAAATATAATTATATAAGTAATACGTGTTGTAATATATTTTTGTTTTATTTTTTTTTAAATATCAAAAAAAAAATCGTCAAAAATATTTGAAAATCTCCGATCGAATATGAAGTATTGTTATTCGAGTCGCGACAGGGACCAAACAGTCGCGTTTAACAACCATTTTTGGTGGTTTTACCGCGCGTGATCCGAATATGATCCCATCGGATGAAACAATGAAACTACAGGACACCTCTCTCCCTCTCAGGAGTACCGGAAGATTGGCCGGACGTTGACCATAAGAACTCCAAAAATATCACGAAACGATATTAAATACAAGTAAAACAAAAAAGAAAAAAAAAACACAACAGAACAATATCCTAAATACGTGTATAAATAATGAATAGAATTCAATCGTTATTTTTGCATTATAGAAAATTTTATTCATATACAATAATAATATAATATCGTGTTAAATTATTTTTTTTTATATATAAACAATAATATATATATATATATATATATATATATATATATATATATATATATATATATATATATATATATATATAAAAGACATGTCGCGTTGAAAAGGTGATCGGCATCATATAAAATACATGACGTTATTTGCATTTTGCATATTTAAATATTCTTTGTGATTAAATACAATGAAATACGATCGTAAAATTGTTCCAAGTAGTCATAAAAGTATCTCGTCGAAATTATTTATAGAAATTTATATGCGTATATATTTTTTGAACTTTTTTTTTTAATATTTTCATCGTCATTCTACATATGATGGATAATTCGATATCGTTTTTAATTATAATTTTTCGTTTTGATCAATTCAATCTTGACAATATCAATGATATAAATATAAGGACGTTTGACAAAAATATATGGCGACAAAAATTTTATGTCGATTACTATTATATATTATTTATTTTGAACAGATTTTTTTTATATAAATATGGAAAAAAACACGTATAATTTTTACGTCATCAATTCGTTCGCACACACATACACACACACATATATATATATATATTTATATATATATATATATATATATATATATATATATATATATATATAACGGATAAAATCGGTCGATTGGCATATTTTACAAGTTTTTATTGTTATTTCGCAACATTTGGACAGTGTCCGTTCTGTGTGGTCCACGTTTTGAATTTTTTTTTCTACTTAGATTATTATAAACACACATAAATATTTATACATATATATTTATATAATTATATGTGTGTGTGTTTAGAGTATATATATATATATATATATATATATATATATATATATATATATATATATATATATAATTTTTTTTCGTTTAGATACGTTCGCGAAATTGTTGTATTTATTATTGTTTTAACGGTGGCAAATGTCAACATTTCACTGATTCGTGTCTAACTGGTCGCTATGTTCGATCAGATAAAGCTTGATCCAGAAAAACGCTGTTCATTCTTAGAACATCGGTTCATTTATCAATGACTAGTTCCATAATCTAGTATATAACACGTTTATATATATATATATATATATATATATATATATGTGTGCGTGTCGGAATATATATGTATATATGTTTAATATTCACGGTGGCCTCACTATTAATTCATAGAACTGTTATAGCAATGGGTTATGTTCTGACTTATAAACACTGAAAGAATTGATCTAAAAATATTATTTATTATATATAAAAAAAAAAAAAATATTTTTTACAATATTGTAATCATAATTTGCGATTTGTTATACAATATTTAAATAATATGAATATTATTACACGTTAAATAATAATGTTTACGACGGTGAAATTATTATTTGTTCAATGTTCATATATATAATATTAAAAATGAAATCAGTTCCTAATATTCTCGTCATATATTCAATTTAAATTAATATAAATAATAATAATAATTTAATCTTGAAATGGTTGTATTTGCTGATGTACAGATCTCAAACAATACGGAACGAGAAAGGGGGCAAAACGTTTGACAATCGCCGATTTATTGTGTTTATCATGTATTGTCGATAATTCAAAAAAAAAAAAAAAAGTGAGACTCTCCTCTCGAACAAGTACAAATTTCAAAATCGTGTATCTTTTTTAATGTCTTCCTGTTATCGTGACGATTGTGCTTCGTGGGCGGTCAGTTAATTTTTTTTCCCCTCTTTACCCCACCCCCCCACCCACCACACCACCCCGTCGGTGTACAATATGAACAACAAATGTACGTACACGAGTATTTATGTGTACATAAGAATAAATGAAATGTAAAAAAAAAAATGACGTTATACAAATTGTCGTAATAGCACCCACATTGCCTGAATTTGCCGACTAGAAAATAGTAAATTAAAAAAAAAACACTACAAAAATATATAAAATATTTTATTAAAATATCGATTAAAATCTTTACTAAAATTTATATAATTTACTATTGTAATATCATCTAAAATTCCAACAATTTATACTACAAATAATTATTAAAATTTCACAATAAAAATAATAAATTTTTAAAAATTTATAATTTGATCTTCGTCTATTATATTTATAAATTATTACATAAATATCGTATTTATTATTAAATAACATCACGTTTAGATATTATAAAAAATAAGAATGACTGGCAAATTGTCGTATTTAACGGACTCTAATATATATATATATATATATTAATTATTTTTGCTCTCGATTAAAATTTGTCATCACTGTTTATTATTAATAATATTGTTTAATTTATGTTTAATTAACCTTTTGCTCGTAAACGAGTGTGGTCATTTCATTATCAAGTTCATTCATTAAACGATTCGCTGTACACGGATGACAATTTACTATCTAACATGCAAAAATTAATAAACATAGTCGAGAATAACAAAAAAAAAAAAAAAACAACGTAAACTCAATAATAATTGTCGTAATAATAATATTATGTTAGCGAATTTTTTTTATCGCTCGAATATTTTCATTTTAATTAATGAAAAAAATATAAATTAATGTTCATGTACATTTTTCATCGACATATTTTTCAATAATGAAAAATTTGTCGAATTATTATTGATGAAATGAATTTTTTTTTAATTTATTATAATTGCGTTGATATATATATATATATATATATATATTTTTTTTTTTTTTTTTGAAAATGTTCAAATAAATAAAATTATTATCCGCTCTACGAATATAACAATCTTCATTTTTACATATAAAATGAAAGTGTTAGACCGCATATTTCAGATATAATCTGAAAATAGCGTTTTAATAATCAGCATAATCGATCTGAAAGCAACCGTTCGTCCCCCTCCCCTTAATATTTTGAAAAAAAAAATGTGTTGAGAACGACTATTTTACGATGTTTTCCAATTGTTCTTTTCATGATACATATTTTTCTAATGGCGTCAAACAGTGTTTTTTATTATTATTATTTTATTTAAATTTTAATTTTTGTAACAATAACGCCATTTCTATTATCCGCAACCGATATAAAATAATTTATATATTATATAATAATACTCGTAAATAATAAAAATAATTGTAGTCGTTTAACACAATCTATTTGTACATGTTGAATTGCACTCATAAAATACATGAATAAAAAATGATTTTTTTTAAAATAAAAATTCAATATTCGAACAAATAGACGACATTGTCATTCGAAATTATTTAAACCGATAGATTATATATAATAAAAAAAAATCTAAAAAGATTTGTTCAAAGGCGTGGGAGAGAAACTAATATGCATACAAGATATAGAATTTTTGAAGAAATATATATATATATATAGCGAAAAATATTTTTCGTACGTGTCATTTGGTGAAATTGAAATAAAATAAAACGAAGCATAACAAGACCAAAAAAAAACAACATTATCTTCATTTTGTCAAGCGTGTACTTTTTTTTTTTTTTTGGAAATCCGATATTGACATTCGTTTATTAACACAGAGCACGTCAAACGGGGGCGTACTGTATTTTTAATTTTTAGCAATAATTTTCCGCGTATATATTTCGATTAAAACGATGTGTTTACGTATAAAAGGTGATCGATGATTCATTCTATAGTGAAATTATTATTAATTATTATAAAAATAAAATTCGATACATAAACGTGTTATTTATAACGATATACATATAAATTAATATTCATTTAATTTTATAAATATTTGTAAAACTTTAGTATGAACTAGAAAAATATTTATATTAGAAAATTTATGGAATTATGATATAAATCAGACGAAATTGAAATATATATAATATAGAAAAAAAAATTGTAATTCCCAACAACAAATTTTATAATTTTTTGTTTTTACAGATAATTACTGTGTATCTATCTATCTTGAGAAAAAATTTAAGCATTGTTTTAAATTAATCTTTCTGCTTAATTAGTGAACGACTAATTATCAATCCGCTCCCCCCCCCTCAATTATATATATATATATATATATATATATATATATATATATATATATATATATATAGTTTGTGTGTATGTATGAGATAGTTTGGTAGCATAACTGCCGTTTATGTCGTATTTCAATTCGGCTGTAAAGCCGCCCTGGGGCAACCGCTTTGTTGCAGTTTGTGGTCTCGACAACAATGTACGCGGCCGTTATGCGGCCAGGGGTGCTCATTAACGACACGCGGACCGCATCGATGTCGCCAAACGGATAAATCGATTAACGAGCCCGTTTTACACGGTCGACGAAAAAAATATTTATATATATATATATATATATATATATATATATATATATATATATATATACATTATCGACCGTTAAAATTTTCATAGTGTAAATAGTGGCCCGTTTAGCGAAATTTAACGTGCGAACGATTATGGAAATTTTCAGCTGAAAAACGACGGCACACGAAATAAAGTGCGCCATCACTTATTCACATAAACGCAGAAATGTTCAGTTCTGCGCTCGGGCGAACGGGAAAAAAAAATCTAAATAAATAAATAAAATAAAATTGAAAAAAAAAGTTTTTTATTTATTTACTTTTTTTTTTCCAAGCTTTCATACGTACTATATAGTACCGTCTACGGTCGAAAAGGAAAAAAAAAAACGTACGGACGCGAAAAATAAAAACAATAAAAATAAATAAATAAAATTTCAGCTGAAAAAAAAATGCGGAAAAACTGAGGGCGAAGCTGTCGAGCGCAATTTACGGTCGAGCGCGTCTCAATTATACACAACGTGGATAATGCAAAGCGCGATTTTCAAACGCCACCCCCATGTCTCGTTTTTCATCCCCGGAAAAATCGCGAAAAATCATTTGACACGGAAAGAGCGGAAAGGAGCGGAGGAGGGGGGTGTTGGAGAGGAAAAATCTGGATTTTTTTACCGAGATTTTCTCTATATAACGTGTTTTTTTTAAACGGTAAAATTATTAATTAATATAAAAAAAAATAATTTAATTGATTAAAAAGTGATAACTATTCACATACACACACGCATTTTATAATAATACACGATTATATACATTTTAACCCAGTTTTGTATTATTAAGTATGATATTAATATCTGTCTCGTAACGAAATTATATAATCGTAATCAAAGTGGGTCGTAGCAGATTAAAATAACATCTTTTTTTTTTATGTTTCATATACATGTTATACAAATTACGAAACGTTTATCAAATACGTAATGTAAATAAATCGTATATAACTTTTTTTATAATACATATTTGGATTTAAAATAATATTAAATACTAAAAATATAAATTTTATAATAACGATTATTTTTCTGTTTATTCACTTATTTTATAACATTCACGTCGGCGTGCACCACCGGTGGTCCACGGTATACTGTCTGATCGATTATCATTATTAGAATTGATTGAAGAGCATTGATTTACGCGTCGCTATATATATATATATATATATATATATATATATATATAAAAGTAAATATATAAATACTTAGAGATTTCAATTGAGAAGGGGTTGTCAATGTGCAACGGATGGTGGGTCGCAATAAGAGCTGCAAGGACCGCGATAAAGGGTGGTATCGAAAATACACCCCGCCGCCGATTCGTTACGGTGAATTTTAAAAACCGCTGGTCCGTGAACATGCCGTTTGCTGTTGCGGAACGGGTTAAATATATATATATATATATATATATATATATATATATAAAAGATTTTTATTTCCACCACCCTCAACTCCCCATCATCCAGAGGTCCATTCGTGTGAACCCCTCTTAGGAAAAAAAAATGCATCAAATATCTACCCTTTGCCGGCTGACTGTCTGTCTGTCTGTCTGTCTCCGCTTCGTTTAACGTTACAAACCTGGCAAAAGCACCGGTTATATTTGACTGTTGAAGAATTTAATATTTTTAAAAATGTCACGTCTCCATTTTCTACATCAAAATCGTCCATTCTTCCGGTTCATTTTAAAGTATTCGCATGTACGTTCTAATCGTGCTGAAATGTCATATATATTAGAATATTGAAGATGTGTATAACTTTACATATGACATTCGAAACGTTTAATTCATTATATATAATTTTTATTTTTGATTTTCATTAGCATATTATTGATTTGCTTGATTTAATTGAAATTAATATTTAATTGTATTAAAAATATCATGTTGTTCATAATTCGAAATTATGCAAAAAAATCATTATATATTATTATAATTTGATACGTTAAATTGATGTTTAAAGTAGATGCTATACTATTTTTGCAGTTTAAAAAGAAAAACATATATATTTTATTTGACACATGAAATTTTTTCAAATTCTATTATTCAACACAAAATGGATTAAAAAATAATATCATTTTCTTTACTTAAATTATGATTTTTAATAGTATTTTTTTGCACACATAATTATTATTTATAAATTAATTATTTAAAGTAGAATATAATCTAGTTTAAGTATACAAAAAAACAAACTCTATATTTTACAATTAATTAAACACGTTTTTATTTATAAAAATCTATAGTAAAATTAACCCATTAGCATCCACTTAAATTCATAAGAATTATTCTTTTAAATATTTTATTAAGAAGAAGAAATATATAAAATAGGGTCATCAAATATTATCTAAAGTATACATATATGAATATATGTATAAAAATCTTATAACATGAATTCGAGTAAACGGGTATTATTGATTTAAAATATTATTAATTTATCAACTATATTAGATATATGTAAATTTTAATATATTATTGAAAAAAAAGATTTTTTTTTTTTTAGAAAATTTAAAATTGTCGAATATTTGAGAATGATAGCATTAACGAAAAGAGGAATCCGGTTAAAAAAGTGTGCAAATCCGTGTAGCGTTTGTAGCGCGTTAATAATAATGGCTCACTTTACGCGCCCGTTGAGGGTTTGACAGTGGCGTACGACAAAAGGGAATAAACACCCACCCTTAATCCTTACAAAAAAAAAAATAAATAAAATAAAATACTAACCATTCTTTATTTTATAATACAATGTAATTTTGTAACGTCGTCAAAATTTATTTTACAATTTATTATATATTTTATTTGTTATGTAATATTTAGAATCATTCTGTTGAATATATATGAAATGTAAAAAATATAACACTGTGATCAAAAAGTAAGGTGAATTTGTTTATAAAATGTAAATTCTTTATTTATTTCACACTTTTTGCAATTCTCGAAAAACAGTCAGAATAGTCTTTTTCCGATATAGCTTTCAAGACATTCTTCGATTCGGTTTTTATCTTCTCATATGTGTTAAAACGGCGTCCCCGCATTGATCTTTCGGGTTTATTGAATAGCCAGAAGTCACACGGAGCCAAATCATGCGAATACGGTGGTTGCGGAACGATATGAGTCGAGTTTTTTGATGATGATGATGAAGGAACCAAGTGTTGTAAAAACACGAGTTAATACGCAAATAATAAAATCTTTTGACAAACAGACGCTCGGAAAATGTTATAAACGGTCCTACCAACCTTAGAAAAAAAATTACAATTTACCTACCTTCCTAATGATCGGGAGTTTTAAATGACAATTTCACCTTACTTTTTAATAACAGCAATATATATATATATATATATATATATATATATATATATATATATATATATATAGTCAGCGACAAATGGCTGCCTTCAATTTTCTCCATCACTGAAATTTAACGTGTCGACGAACTCAACGGTTAAAGGATATTGGAGTATGAGGAAAACTCTTTTTTTTTCGTACAAAGCTTTTCACCGACACATTAGTTACATACACACCCCTAAAGGTGATAGTATGGAAGCTTCTCTGTTTCGAGTTGAATAATTAACCTGGCACCGAGGGATGGGAAAACCTAAATGGATGCCTGAAACGAAATAAAATTATGCAACGGTCGGGGAAAACGCGATACGTGTACGCAAATCGTGTCTAGGTTCAATCCCTATCTTTCTACTTTTATTTATTTTTATTTGTGCCCTCGCATTTTTACATCGCTTCACAATATATAAATGTTACGATTTTTTTTTTTTTTTTTGAACGTGTATGTGTTCGTTTCAGACCATTATTCTTTCGTAAAATGGCGCACGATTTAAGCCACATTGCACTTCAATGTTTTTATTTTTGCAGACGAATTTTTGTTGATTATATAACTTTATAATGTATTTTTTTTTTTACAAATTTTTATGTGTCACTTATTATTGTTATTTAATTATTTTTTTAATGATTAAATGATTTTCATTATTATTATTATTGAATTTTATTAATTATTTGCATGCAAGACGTTTAGTAGCGTTGTAGACAAATTTTTTATTACAAACTTAAAATTCTTATACAGAAAAAAAATATACGTATTTATTGAACTGATTTTGATTTTCTTAAAAAATAGTATATTAACGTATACCGATCTACACAATCGTTTTATCATTTTGTATTTATAAAAATTAAAAAATTGAACTGTTATAAGATTTGAACTGTAAAAAAATTTTAAATACAGAAATTCGGTTTATGGTTACGTGATTGCAGACTAATTAAGATAAGAGTATCATTTTACATTCGTCACAAATAAAAATTAATACAAATAGTCAATGTCACGTATATCGAGTGTTCGAATTCATCTAAGTGATGATAAAACGACACCTCTCGAGTGCAAAGGGTTAATATAATAGTCAGATATAAAATTACTTGTCATGCCATAAACATGTTCGCATATCATTTTTACATTTATTTATTCACAAGTATACATTACATTACATATATATATATATATATATATATATATATATATATATATATATATATACATTTTAAGAATTATCCATTATAAACAATCGACGAACGATTGATTATACTGGATAATTCTGAAAAAAAAAAATTACTTAACAATTAGCGCAATTGCTTTTAACAGCAACGTTGACGTCATACGTTAACTTTTTCAGCGGTGTTTTATGATTTATATTTCACACAATTACATCATTAATAATCGTGTTGTCAAGCTGCGAATTTTGTATAATGAAAACGAGCGAATTTAATTTATCGCGCATGATTCTCATATATTAATATATATAAATATATATATATATATATATATATATATATATATATATATATATATACAATATTTTTTTATATAATGGTGTGTTATCATTGTCGAACATGTTTCCAAAATAATTATTCCAGTATTGTAACGTGACTTTATATGACCCGTCGATGTCAATAGCGAATAATTTAATAATCATAGTGTACACTGGACGATAACCTATTTGTTTAATGCGCGACAGGTTCCGAGTTCAAGTCCTAGGTTATCGTTTAACACTCGAATTCAATAATAATTATTAATACGTCGAATTTTTTCCATTAACGTAAATATTTATTAGATTAATTTAGAAATTTTTAATTTGATTTTATCAATTATATTTATTCGACACAGTGTGGATATAAAAAAAAAATCAAAATTGACATTTACAAAAAAAAAATATATATATATATATATATATATGTAGAAAACAACATATTCTCAAACCGTGAGTACAATAACCGTATTGTCGATGAATAATGAATCACCAATTCCAATTTGCACCGTAGTAAAAATAACAGTTTGCATGTTAAAGCCGTTATCTGCATCACTCGTTATCACCATGTCATAGCACGATACACGTTATAATAACTTAATAACACGCCAAAGCTCCATAAGTGCATTAAAATATAAATAATTATTTCTAAACAAACATTGGTACATATAATAAATAAATAAATATATATATTTTTTTTTTCGCACGAACAAATGTAAAAAAAATGCGTAAATTATATTTTATAATGCCGCTTCACGTATTAACGCGGGTTGTTCAACCCTGCAATTTATGGACCGTCAAGCGATTTAATACATAAATTTAATTTCTAATTATTTACATACACTTATATACTAGTTATAATTATAGATACGCATACATAATTTTTAATACGTTAACAAAATAAAAATAAATCAATATTTCATTCGAAATTCGAAATTCTTCAGATGATTTTTCTCTATAGAATTAATTACAATAATAAATAAAATAATTTTTTTTAAATATTAAAAAAAAATTATATAAATCGGAAAATTTACTTTGTAACTTGTATCTATATATTGTTACATTCAGGTTATTAAACTTATTTATTACGTCTTCATTTTATGTTTAAGGTGTTTTCGTGTATATCGAATTCAACTATAATGTAAATTACTTTGTATTTACAGAGACATTCTTAATTAAAACCTGATTTAAACAAAATTTAAAATTATAAACATCGAAGAAAAACGTGTTTAATTGTGATTTTAATTAAAATAAATTATTGTAATTTACGTAATGACTCCTATATAAAGGTAAACGTTGAAACTTAGTATATTTATTACATATATATATATATATATATATATATATATATATATATATATATAGAAAATTGTTTAAGTTTTATAAATGCAATTTCCTGCTGTCTATGCCGGTTTATCTTATTGAAATCTAATTAATTGGTGATCCGCGGTCATTGAAGGGTTGAAACGAAATTGCTACCCTTAAATTTCTTTCCCCTAGTCCGCGTTAATGGTTTATAAAACACAGGTTAGAAACAGACGTTAACACTTTTAGCACCATAAAAGACGACGATAAAAGAGGTTGTTGATGTTGGTTTACTATATATATATATGGTATATATATATATATATATATATATATATATATATATATATATATATATATATAAATAGTATCCCGCAACTATAACGACTTTCATCCCCCCATTTCGGAAAATTATTTCTCACATAACGGCAAACAACCGCGATTAAAAAAAATAAATAAAGTAAACCGATACAATTGAGTTTATATTCTATCAATATTTTGAGCTGTGTCATTATTGTGAAGGAAGCGCGTCGTGATTGACACGTCATTAACGAACGATATGCGCGTCGGTAATTTAACGGATTTCTTTTTCACTAAAAAAAATAAATAAATAAATAAACATTTTAATAAATAAATCGAAATATTGTGAGAGAAAAGAAAAGAAATAGTGAGTGTGCAGCGTCGGTTTTTATATGAAAGAACGTTCGCGGACAGTATTGAAAACGAGGGTGAAAATGAACGAGAAAAAAAAAGTAGCGACGAGTACAACAACGCGAAGAATAAGAGGGTGGATCTCTGAGGTGGATCGGACGCGGCAAAATTATGACCTCTTTAAAAAAAAGAAGGGTCCTCAGCAAAGCCGATGATAAAATCTAAGTGGCCATCCTCCTGTAATGAGGGACCGAAAGCATAAGGATCTTGTATATATATTATATATATATATATATATATATATATATATATATATATATATATATATATATATACATCTGTAAGCCATGGGTTTTTAATCTAAGCTCTGCGACCAATAAATAGTCCCTAAATGTAATTCTATAGTAAATATTTACAATATATAAAATTAAATCGTAGTAGTCTTCTGATTGTGTGATTATTAATTGTTTTATTTTTTTTTTGTAAAAATTTTCAAATTTAAATATATTTCGTATTTTATACGTCTAATTATAAAAATAAATATATTTATTTAATATTTATATAAATTATATTATTAATACATTTTACAATATATTTATTGAAATAAATGAAAGAATTTTTTATATATAGTCAACATTTTCAAAATTTTATCTACATTTATGAATGATTATTTATTAATTATTATATATATTTATAATAAAAGTTAATTTTTCTAAATATTTTTAAACAATTTAATAAAATTTTAGATACGATTATAAATTCAAACGCGCACTTGTTGTACGTAAGAAGAACTATAAAAAAATTTCTAGACTTTTTGATAAAGGATCAAAATTGAGAATACCTGATTTTATAAATACACACACACACACAAAGAAGGGTTCGAGGTGCCGAAATCAATGTGTCGAATAGTCTCACCGGAAATTGTTTTACGATAAAGCCGACGATTCCTTTCGCAATTTTAATCCGAAATGCTTATTTAGCATTCGAAACGGGTAAATTTTTATAAATCTAATACGCGCACGTACTTGTTTATAATGCATATATATATATTTATATATTTTGATACAGGCTGATTTAAAAATATAATTGTTAACATATTTATATTATTAAATATATATTTTTGTCTTTTTTTTTTTAATAGATACGGTATGGATTTGAACGGCGCCAGAAGGAAGAATGCAACGCGAGAGACGACGAGCACTTTAAAAGCGTGGCTGAACGAGCACAAAAAGAATCCATATCCTACCAAAGGTGAAAAGATCATGCTGGCCATCATCACCAAGATGACACTGACTCAAGTTTCGACATGGTTCGCAAATGCCAGAAGGCGTCTGAAAAAAGAAAACAAGATGACATGGGAGCCAAGAAATAGAGTCGAAGACGACGACAACAACAACGACGACGACGACCACAAAAGCACCGACGGCAAAGACGTCTTGGGTAAACAAATGCTTGTTTGCTTATATATATATATATATATATATATTGTTAAAGGCGTCATAAGACGAGTGCATAGTTTATGTGTTTTGGATTTAAGGCGGCGAACGCTTGATCTTTGATAATTCTAATCGAATAGTCAATATTCGATTTTTAGTTATTGCATTTTTTAATATGAATGAAGTCATCGTTATACATATTGTTAAAAGTGTCTCTTTAGACATATTTATAGTTAACAATGATGTGACGATTGAATGTCTATATATCAGATGTAATGAACTTGCGAAGGATCTTTTTTTTTTTTTTTGAAAAAAAATCATTTTAATAATCTCGGTTTGCCGCATGTTTGACATGTCTGGTTTATATGTTATTCGTTTCTTTTTTTATTTCGATAATTGTATAAATCATTAAAAATGGATAACGTTTGAAGAATTAATGACTCAATCGTATGCTTATTGAATTTGATATATTAAGATTATTAATTTGAATTATTGGCAAATGGTGTTGTGAAAATTTATGATGTCTTAATATTTGACTCTAATACGATTCATATTGATTTTTTTATTTATTAAAGTTATAATTGAAACATTGATTATATTGATGTTGAAAATGTTTTATTGTATTAGATTATAGTATATTTTTTTTGTTTCTTTGCAGATTCTAAAGATTCTGTAACGGGATCTAGTGATGATGGTGAACGCGGAGGTACCGGAGGTCGCTTGGAGGGCGGAGGCGCCGGAGGCTCATGGGCGGGCAGTGGTCCAGCGTCACCAGAACCTTATCCTCCTGCCGCCTACCTGCAAGCTCGCCGCCCACCTCCTCCCACCAAACCTAGAATTTGGTCATTAGCTGATATGGCGAGCAAGGAAAACGACCGGACGCCCTCGGGGGGCGCAGGCGCGGGCGCTGGACGCCTACCACCCGCCCACCCCTATCGCCCCGATCTCTATAGACAGCTGTATGCACCTCCGCCCTCGGCGCCCGATATGGCCCTTCTAGAGACATATTCTCGTTTGGGACAACGAGCAGGACCCCTATCCATGTTGGGCGGCGCCCTAGGACTACCTCAGGCGCCGCCTGCTAGGGCTTCGCCCTCGTCGTCGTCCACTTCGTCCATTTCGGAACAACCACCGCCCTCGCACAAACCCTGACTGCACTCACTTCCACGGGCACACTGAGCTACGCCCGTCATTTAACGTGACACGTTATGCACACACACACAAATACACACACATACATACATACATACATTTACACACAATATAAATATATGTAAACGCCGATCATGAACGACTTCAACTAAAACTAATTAAATCCTAAACATACAGAAATTTATATATATTATGGGAATCGTGTAATATAAACCAAATATTATATATGTATATCAATTACATATATAATAATAATAAATATATCTATTATGTTGATCGTGTTCCTGAAATTATGAAAAAAAAAACGGTATAATTCCATTAACAATTGATCTCATTTCCTAACGAGCTTTAATTGGGATTCGAACCGTCGTTTCGCATATGTTTTTAAGAAATTCATGATCGCCGTAACAAATCTACTAAAAATGCCATCGTATTTTATAATCAGTGTTTATATTAAGTCAAAAAATATATATTGCATTTAAAAGCGACGATGTGTGTCTAATTATATTATTATTTATTGTATGTTTTTTTTTTCGTTCATATATATATTTATATATATATATATATATATATATATATATATATATATATATATATATATATATATATGTATGTATTACTAAAAAAAAGTGCATTACGAACTGTGTTGAACCTGTAAGGGACGTGTTACTTGCCTTTTTCAACGAGAATTTATTGAGTAATAAAGATTAAATAATTAAATAAAATAATATACCGAGCCATGGTGAAGATGTAAATATTTGATGATGAAACCTTTGCATGTAAAATTTAATTTAAAATTAATTAAAAAATATAAATATATATATATATATATATATATATATATATATATATATAATAAAATAAAAATAAAATGATAAAACACTCATATGAGACGAAGATTGGACAATAATAATACATTGTGATTTTTATATTGTTAATTTAATTAAAAAAAAATAAACAAATAAATAAATAAACTAAGCGTAAACAATTATCGCATCAGGGTACACATATTGACAAATTGGATCGATTAATAAATTACCCCGTAATGAAAATAAAAATTAATAAAAAAAAATATATAATGATACATTAAAGAGAAATTTTGATCTAGTTGTTGTTTGTAAAGAGAGTAAAAGTAATGACAAAAAAAATTGTACATGTGATATGAACCAATATTATGTTAATATATATATATCTATATTATTAAATTAAATATTTTAATTTTTGACGGTTCCTTATTTTATATATATATATATTTTTTTCATTTTAATAGATATATATATATATATATATATATATATATATATATATATATAAATTATAATCATTTGTAAAACGTTACGTTGGTGCGATTTATAGATTGTTTTTTTTTTCAAAGTTATTTATTAATCATTTTTTCAATTTTATTTTTAATTTCACTTTGCCTCGTTGAAAATGTCTTATTTTTCCCAAAAAAAAATTAAAAAGGTTTTTCTTTAAAGGACTGGATATAAATTAAATGACGATCTCATTATTAAAAAAAATATTATTTGATTCAATATGCTATAGTATTATTATAAAAATTGATTTTTTTAGAGTAACATATATATATATATATATATATATATATATATATATATATATATATATATATATATATATATATATATATATATATATATATATATATATGGTACTCTAATATTTTTTTTGTATTCGTAATCGACGAGGCAAAGTCACACGAGGAGTCTCGATATTTTCATTTTAAGCTTTTTCGACGCTTTCGAAAAGCTTTTTTTTCACAAAAGAAAAATAAATTAATTAATTAATCGATAAGACAATCTCGATGTAATCTTTCGATAATTATAATAATAATTATTACATACATATTTGTCACTAATTCAAAACATATAAAACAAAAAAAATAAATAATAAATAAAAAGACGAAACACGAGCGAGTCTCCTCTGAATTTATATATTGAACGAATAAATAAATAAAACAAACCAATTATTAACATCAACGAATTATATATTTTTTTGTAATTAATTAAATGAAAAAGAATTGAGAAAAGAAAATATCTTGTAAAATATTTTTAATAGTGATCATACCGTTTACGTGTAAATAGTATATTTGCTAAATAAAGTGAAGAGTAAATATTAAAAAAAATATGATGATGATGATGAGTACATAGTGTAATAAAAACACAAAGGTCTCGTTTTTTTTAAAGTACCAAAACAAAAAAAATCATACGCTGCATATATATATATATATATATATATATATATATATATATATATTTATTATATATATTGTAAGATCCGATCGGCCATCTTTGTACAGTAAGGTGCAGTAAATCAAAAAATTTAAATAATAATAAATCGAGAGAATGATGCGGATTATATATATATATATATATATATATATATATATATATATATATATATATATATATATATATATATATATATAAAATGAGAATGAAAGAGAGTGTGATGATAAAAATAAATAAAAATAAATAAATAAAATATTTATATATACGTATCGTATATTGTATTATTATAATTAATAATAATTATAATTATTGTATGACGTAGTACAGTCTATGATTAATGGAATATTACATGTTTTAAAGCCGTAGTGTTATTTGGTAAAAAATGCGAAAAAATGTAAAAAACACACATACACACACACACACACACAAACACATGCATATATATATATATATATATATATATATATATATATATATATATGCGTCGATAAAGTACATACATATATTAAACAAGTACTTTAATTCAGATTGATTTTTCCTTATGAACATCTTTATTTTCCTCAGTTAAAATAAATGTGTATATATATAATAAAAAAGCTAAATAATTTTTTGTACGTAATTGGCACCTTACAAAAATAAATAAATAAATAAATAAAACACAACGTGAATTAGTCATGATTTTTACATGAAAGTGTATATATTATATTATTATTATCATTATCATTATCATTCGGCGAGGTGAATCGTGATAATGAATCGAATTGTCCGTAAAACGAGAACGGATAATTTTTTTTTTTTTGCATTCGATTTCAAAGTCACGATTTTCTTCAACGTAAAATACCTAGTTTTTTTTTTATTTTGTGTAAATTTGAAATTATTATATTATGATTATTTTGTATGATGTTTTTCGAACAGAAAGTAAACTGAAATTGTATTGAAATATCAAAATATCAAAAGCGATTCTATGATTTGTTAACGAATAGTAAGATTATTTTTATTTTTATTTTTATTTTTTTTAGTTGAATTGAAAAAAAAATTCTAAGTTTCTGTTTATATTCTGTTAGCTGAAACTGATTTTTTTATTATTATTATTATTTGAACGAGGTTAAATAGTCGCGAAAATAATCACTATATATTTTTGTCATCCTCCTATTATCGTGTGTTACTAGTTGAAATAAATTGATAATAATGACAAAGAGTAATTGTTATTTTCCTTTATCAACTTTCCTCAAAATATGCATGAAAATTTCACTGAGTCTATATTTTATGTTAAATATTTACATATTTCAAGAGTGTTTATTACAATATAATATTAAAATTAAAAAATCATATAAAAAATGAAATACATCAATTGCTTTTTAATAAAAGTAAATATTTATCTAGAAAATTGAAAAAAATTTTTTTTAATATTAAAATTAAATTTTAGATTTTGATTCATAATTGATATAAATATATGAAAATAGTCCTAATGAGACAACGAATATAAAAATCATCTTCATAAATTTAATATAACATAATTAATACTACATAAAGATCTACAAAAAAAAAAGTGTTCAAAGGTTGATCGCAGAGCTGACGACTCGATTTCGTCAATTTTTTTTCCCTTTATAAACAGTGTTAAACGTATCGATTCGCGTACACGGATCGTATTGTATAAATAGCTCGTGCGTTTTTAAAACTCGACCGAACATGGCGATCGTTTTTCGCCATGTTAAATAAATAAATACGCCATCTTGCAAATCGTGATGGCCGTCAAGTGTTCGGACCACCCATACAACAATGCGGTCGTATCTTCGAATGTGAACGTCGCTTTTACCGACGATCTAAATAAACGTCACCGTTTTGTATTTTCACAATAATAATAATCGACATTGAAATTACAATATACACACACACATATATATATATATTATATCAACGCAGTGGCGTAACTAGAACGACGCTCAATTTCATATTTCCTTATTGTATTCGCTAAATTTTTTAATAACGCCACCGACAGACAGGTGTATGTTAATTTGTGTATAAACGGCGTTAAACCGCCTCAAAATAATTATTTATAATTAATAAATCAATTTTCAATAATAATAAATGTATAAAAATACGTTCGTGTTTATAATAATTTATAAATAAAGATCGTATCATTTTATTATTATAATCTAATAGATCTAATTCATTATCTATATATGAAATCGTCTTTATTATTTCCGTATTGTTTATATATATAATATATGGTAATAAAAAGTGGATTAACGATTTCACGGAAAACATCTGCAATAATTGGTAATTTAATTCATCAGAATATTTATTCTAAAATCCCGAGAAAAATATATTTAATTGAATCAAAATAATATTTTAATTTTATTTTTGATATTTATACGATTTGATAGTTTTTTTTTCTTATATAGAAATTTGTTCGTGACGAATAATGTTTCGCATAGTTCACCGTTTCGTTTAAACGCATAGCGCATATTTAAAAGTCGCTTCACAAAGGACACATATGCAAAAATATTTGCTTATATATATATATATATATATATATATATATATATATATATGTATGTATGTATATATATATAAAGTAAGAAATGTGACGGAAACGCGAAAAGGACGACGTAACATCGTAAAGGACGTACAAATCGTACGCCGACAAACGATTTCGTGATATCACAAATCGACCGATACAAAAGCGGCGACCGTGATATCACCGAAATGATTGGTCGTGTCACTGTGACGTACACGGTTTATGTATGTATGTATTCGTAAAAAGGGTTATAAGGTTCAGACCGTGTAACGTTTTTGTTCACGACAAGTCGTCGATCGCATATCTGAAATCCTTATTTCGTCCTTTATAATTTTTTAAAATATATATATATATATATTTAAAATAATAATAATAATGTGACACCTGCTTTAGATATCGATTGTTATAGTTTAAAATTAAAATATATAAATGATAAATTACACGATTATCAAAGGTGTCATAATTACCATATTATTACGGGTGATATAAATAGTATTATCACATTTTTTTTTTCAGTTAAAAAAAAATGTCCTACTTTATTATTATATTATTACTTGAATATCATCTGATATTTCTATGAAATACTCGTTTAAAAACTAATAATTTGACACAAAAACAAAAACGATCAAGATTCAACGGGACATTATTAAAATATATAGAGCACGATTATCATAATTTAAAAATTCAGATAAGGGCTGACATTAGATAATAATCAGTTAAAATTTCGAACAAGGCTATATGTGACTTTTTATTTTTTTTTCTATAATATATATATATATATATATATATATATATATATATATATATATATATATATATATATATTTATATATATATATATATGTATGTATACTCTTACTGAAAAAATTTAATATTGAATTTTAATAACGGGGGCGTGAACGTGTTAAACTGGCATTTTTAGGGTCAACATGGCCAGAGGGGTTTCAAGGTGAAACACGTTGACAACAACTGGCATGTTGCGTACTGTAAAACGATGTCCACCGGCATTCTTATCTCTACGTACTACGCTTCTCAAACTTTGCTGTGTGTATATATATATATATATATATATATATATATATATATATATATATATATTCATGTAATGTGTATTATTTTGGTGTTTTCTAGTTCGAACGTCACGTTTTATTTACGTTTTATTGATCGATTTCATTGAAACAAATCGAAAGCGATTTATCAATCTGTCATCGTTAATATAATTATTAACAATCGACAATTTCGATTATTGAAAACGCATTGTATGAACATATATATATATATATATATACATTGCTATTTATCGATTATTCAATCTGTTTAAATCGGTTCATTCTACTTATTTCCTTCTTTATTTCACCATTATTTTTTTTTCGATTTATTCAATTCACAGTTAATGATATTCTGCATTTTTTCATTGTATCAATTTTAAAGAAACGATAATAATATAATTTGATAAAATGTAATATTACTAAAGAATTCTACTCTCTACTATATATAATAATTTCTAATTGTACAACAATTTTTATATAACATTTATAAATTTATTATAGAACACTATGATCAAAAAGTAAGGTGAATTTGTTTATAAAATATAAATTCATTATTTATTCTTCAAAATCAATTTCAATGCTTTTTCAAGACTTTCTTTAATTTCGTTTTTATCTCAAAACGGTGTCCCCGCATTGGCGATTACGGGGAAGATGCAGAAGTCAAATCTGGCGAATATGGTGGTTGCGGAACGATGAATCGAGAATCACTATAATTTTTAATCACAATAGTTTATATTTAGATATCAAATATATTATGTACAATTTAAAAAAAAAATTGTTTTAAGAGAAAACAATCATATCTTTATATCGAGATTCGGCATAAAGTTTGTTGCGTTAAAAAATATAAAATCGCAGATCCATTAAAAAAAAAAAAGCTGTAGCACCACTGATTTTTTATGATTTTAAAAATAACAATATACAGTTATGACAGTAATAACATATTCTTAGCAATGTTTGCGATACTTGTAACTATTCGAAATCCAAGTTCAACAAGGCCATATCGTGAGGTAAAGCGTTGATATATTGCATTACATCCGAGTCAAGTTTGAGTAAATGCTTAATACTTACACAAGCGTATTATCGTATAAAATGTAATTCGTCGTTATATCAAAACGACGCTTTTATATATATATATATATACATATAGTATTGTAATAAATAAATGAAATAAAAACGACTGCACGTATAAATAATCGAATTTACAACAATTATTTTAAACTTTAACATTGTCGCTATATGAATATTTACTATTGATATATATTTTTTTTTTATATATTTTATCTCGTCGTTATTCGTTATTCATTAGAATGAAAATTATTTTATATAATATACATTCAAAAACTTAACCGCTCAATGCTCGAATTATTTTCGCAAAAAAAATTAATTAAAAATATCGTTTTTTTTTCTAAATTAAAAAATATATATAAATGTTACATTTTTTTATTTTGTAATGTTTTTATTAAGCGTAAATAAGAGCGCACATCAAATTTTGAATGGTGCGATTTAAAACATCAAATTGTTTAAAAAGTGAATATATATATAAGATTTTTTTCTATAGATTTTTATTATTCTAATTATTATCGATATCCAATCTGAATTAATTATATTAGTAAACATTTTTTTTTCACTCAAGTTAATTTGTTATATATATATATATATATATATATATATATATATATATATATATATATATATATATATATATGAGACTGGACCCGTTTATATACGTTTATATATATATATATATATATATATATTTATATATATATATATATATATATATATATATATATATATATATTCTCATTTGAAATCGAAGGGCGGGTGCAATAAAAAGCGATGGCAATAAATAGTCGCGCCATTGTCGGTGACCGCGTTTATTGTGGGTGGCGCCAAGTCCTTACCAAATTGGTCTCGAGGCCCAGCAACCTACAATGGCGAACGAATCGAAAAACATTTTTATGGTCCTTTTCACAAATAACCGCTAAAACCCACCTGAATTAAAATAATAATAATAATAATAATAATAATAAATATGAATAATAGTAACTTGTCGACTCGGCTTAGAAGGGCTGTCGTACAATTCACATTTATATATATATATATATTTATTTATTTTTTAATTAGCGCATCGAAAGTTAGTATAATAATTAAATAGTGGATAGTAAACGAGTACATTATCTAATTTTATATATATATATATATATATATATATATATATATATATATTTTTTTTTTCGAATCTTGTACACGCGGTTTTGTCACCTCGGATCTTTTGTACTCGTATCGTATTTTTAATTTTCGTCCACACTCGAAAAACTTCTCACCGAAGCGTCGAAAATGCCATTATATAATCACGAAGGGCTACCAGTGTAATTAATTCATTAAAATACATTAGCGTTCCTATTTATATAAATGTGTGTGTGTGTTATTCATTTCCATATTTCATATGAAGAGAAGGTATGATAGTATTTTCGAAATTCACGTTTTATTTTTAAGTGCTTTTTAATATATATATATATATATATATATATATATATATATATATATATATATATATATATATATATATATATATATATATGTATTATTTATTATTATTTTCATATATAAATATGATACGAAATCGATTTTGAAATTATTAAATCCTTTATTAAATAATAATGATTAATAAATTTCATTTAATATTAAATAAGTAATATGTAATTACAATTCAATATATTGTTAATAATATTTAGTTTGAGATTCGATCAAGTGTTTTTCAAAATATTTTTGTGTATTTAAAAATATCTAGATATTTTTAATAATTTATTATATTGAATAATTATCAGATATAATTTATCAAAGTGAATGATTAAATTTTATAATAAAATAATAATTGTTTTAAATGAATGTGAATGCAATTTTATTATTATTATCTTTATTATTATTATTTTTTTTTTGATAACGAACTCGAACTCCTTTCAACGACAAAGTCGAAAAGTGTTTTCGGCAAAAAGGAAAAACTCTGTCAGCTCCTCGCCCCCCCCCCTCCATCCCCCGAACACTCTCACCCCTCGCCCTCGTTCCCGGAGCCCATTTCGCGTCATCCGTTCTAAATTCCCATAATAACTTTGTGTATTATATGTACTTTACAATGTACACTGACAAATTTCATCAAAAGTTTTTGAGACCGAAAGACATAATACGGGAGACTTAACCGATCCCGGTCCCTGCTCCGTCGTCTTTTCTCCCATGCGAAGCCTTCAAAGTTTTGTGTTTTTGCATGATAATGTAATAATTGAAGCCGAGAATTTGGTCGTCATTCTTATATTATATAAGCGCAAACACAAATCTATAGCCACCCGACAAAAGTATCAACCTTTTAACTGCTATTCATAATAATGTTGTTGTTGTTGTTGTTATTGCGTCTTTTTTTTTTTTCAATTAATATATTTATTTGCGAAAAATTCATCGTGTTTTTCGTTTCACACTTTGTCCGAATTTTTATTATGTGAACGATTTAGAATATATAAATATAATAAACGCAGACGACACGACGAAAGCTACTTTGTAGAGTTACATTAAATACACATTAAGTCGTTTTGTAATATAATATAATATCGAAAAAAAATAGTGTTCGTTTTCTTTTTCTTTTTTTTTTTATTTATTCTTCTTCTTCTTTTACATTCTTCTCTCTTTGTTCACGTACGGCAATAGAAAAGAGACTTATTGTGCCGGAAAGAATTTTCGAAGCGAATTTTTCGCGCTTCTTTCACTTCTTGGCCATAATAGCGATTTGAATTCAACAGTGGTTATTGCTTTGAGGCATAATCGACCATTTACCGGTTCGCAGAGATATTATATTAAATAAAATATATAATTGGATTTGAGTAATACAAGAAAAAAAAAGACGATAGAAATTCCAATCGGAATTATGAAGTTCGATATTTTTTTTTTATGAACACGGATACAATAATTTATTTTTTTTATTATTATAATATTTAATAAATAAAAAATTTATCATATTCATATTTATTTTGCATTATAGTGTATTAGAATATTTAATAAAATACCATAATATTCGCTGAAAATGTTGCAATTTTTCCAAATGAAAATACATCTGCGAAGATAATCAGACGAGATACGCGGCACGTTCTAATTTTTATAAACTCGCATTTGTGCTCATTGTGCTCTTATCGCCTCATATACAGTCGGCTATGTGGAAAAGACATTTTTACGGGGTGCACATTGAATAAATTACCATTGGCTTAGAGAGCCACCCTACGGCCCAGAAAACGGAACGGTGCAAGGGTGTGAGTTTCGGGGGTCGAAGAGCGGGACAAGTGTAGAAGTTGGTCGAACGAATTAATATTTAGATAAATGGAAAGAAAATGGCGGCGGCGGCGCAGCATGGGCGGGCGTGGAAAATGAGAAAAGCTTTGTTTTCTCCGTTGAGAAAGTTGCAAACAAACCGAAGATTACTCTCTCTCTCACTGCGGGAATCGTCTTTTGTAGCATCGGCTCCGCGTCTTTTTCCACATCCCGTCCCACTTATATAATATATACATACACAACCTCCATATTTGCCACCATCGACCCGGTATACACCTTCGTTCCTCTGCCCTTTTGAGCCCGTCTTATTGTTTCGACGACATTTGACTGCGAAAGTTTTCCCTTTGCCTGCTTGCTTGCACAAGTTCGATGAAAATCCCCATATAAACAAAGTAAAGTGTGCATTTTAATCTATGCGTCTAGCTATGCGGAACCACTTTAATATCACCCCATTTTTTTAATTTTAAACATTAATATAAATACATATATTTTATCATATGAAATAAAATAAATTCAATATTCAGAATACATGGGTTAAAATCTGTATTGTCGCTGAATATTCTTGTATAATTATAATTAACATATTATCAATACGACTGGCGCCTGCTATCGATTAAATGGGGGAAGCGTAGTAATACGCTTCGCGTCGTTTGATTGTAAACGGTGATAATGTAATAATATAATTGAATTTTACATAGAATTATGATGTCATCTGTTGAATAAATATTTAGTCTATATGAAAAAAAATATTATATAGTATTTTAGATTCATAATTTATTCTATTTTTAATATTGACACGGTGGTTTGCGATATGCTTGCAAAATTATCCCCTTTTACGTAGCAGACAGCGACATGTTGGACCCCACGGTGAAGTGTTAATTATTTATATCACCAATACAGCGATGTTTTAAATTATTCAGATAGAATACAGAGTACAGTGCTGATGACTCGACTAAAAAGAGAATCGATTATCTAAATATAATTCACGCTACTGATTTAATTTATGATATAATATATATCAACCTATAAAAATATTTTTATTATCTATAAATATATATAAATTTTTTAGCTTCTGTTTTTTTTTTCTCGATTCATTTATATCCATTGGTATTTAACTATCTCATATAGAATGTATATATATATATATATATATATATATATATATATATATATATATATATATATATATATATATATATATATATATATATATATATATATATATATATATGTATTTACATCAATTCAAATATCACATACGTGATTTTATCGACATTATCACAATAGGCGTCGACAATATCCCGTCGATAATTTCATAATACGACACAATCGAACCAACATACGAAAGTCGAGGAGTGACAATTCAATAGAAAAATAGTAATAGAAAAAAAAACTGAACGTCGTATATGCGATAGTCGTAAAAAATTTTTCGAGGGGTTATATATTCATAGAATAATATGAGAAACGGCGGCAAAAAAAAAAAAAAAAAGCGGACCTTGGCCTTTTCTGACTTGATGACAGTATAAGTTTGATTGATGTCGGGCTAAGGACCCGCGTCCTTTAGACTAGGCCCCCGTCGAGAGATGTCTTCATTATGCCCCCGAACAACTCATATATGGACGAGTATATAAGGTGGGCCACGTACGTCACGAAGGCTTCGATTCGACTCCATATATGGAGCCGAAATACATAATGATATCGGCTCGCGTACGATTGAAAACGGGTCATTTTTTTTTATTTTTGACTTTTTTCTTTAAATTTTTGTTTTATTTCCATTGTCCCAAAGTCAGATCGCTAAAACACATGTGGTCGTTATTAAATATGAATATTTTCGAAAGACGATGAAGAAACTGGAGTCGAACTCGCAATTAACCGGTTCGATATATCGACGATCATCTGCGGTATTTCTTCTCTTATATATATATATATATATATATATATATATATATATATATGATATAAAATTAAAAATTGATTATTTTAAACATTGTTTAGAAAATAAATATCATTAATACAATATTTTTTTATTTTATTTATTTTGATTTTTAATTAGTTTTAAATGTATTAAATCTAGTTTAGTTTATGACTATATCAATATAAAGATTTTTTTTAATTTACTTTTTGCCATTGATTTGATATTATTAGATTCTTATTTTGTGTTTAAAATTGACATTCTTTTGGAAAAAATATTATATATAAATTAAATTATCTAGCAATAGATCAATAAAATAAAGATTTTTATAATAAAAATCAATATATAAAAGAGTTGTAAGATTTGTAATATTATGTTCAAAAATATTCTTATATCATACTTTAAATATATATATGGTAAATATATTTTTTGTATAAAATCACAAAAATGTTCAATTAAATTTTGATATACAGTTTAATATTATGCGATATAAATATAGTATATCACATATCGAAACGATGATTAAAAAAATATATATATTTATATTGTATATATATTTTATATACACAAAACGAAATGTAAAATATGAATTCTCTTATTGTGTTCGTTGCATTGAGAAAGAATTTCATTTTTATACGACGAAAAAATTGTACCGTTTCAATATCATCAATATATTTATTATGATATAGATCAATCGATCAAATAAATGCATACAGTCAAACTGATCCATATGTAGAGATTTTTCGATCTGATTTATGATCAGATTGTATATATGGTATATATATATATATATATATATATTTATATATATATATATTTTTTTTTGTCGATAAATAGCGATGCAAAATTACAATGTTATGTACACAATTTGCTAACGAATAAAAATATTTCGTTTAATATAATACATTTATTATGAGTTCGATGCTGATTTATTAATGACATTGTTGGATATTAAAAATTCGACGCTAAAACGTAGCGAGAATAAATATAATATTATTATTGTAATTTAATGTTAAAAAAATTCCTCTGTCGTATATTTTTAATTGGTTTTGAGTGAAAAAAAATATTTTTATTTTTTTTTTTATTTTGATATATTGTATCGAATGTTGTAAACGTTGTTCGATTTTCAAATTTTTGTTCGATATCAAAATGCAGTATCGAAAATGAGTATTAAAATTTATGTTTCGAAATATTTTTTTTTTTTTTTTTGTAATTTTAAAATTGAAGTGCTATAATAAGAATATTATTAGTTATATAAATATATTAAAAATGAAAATAATATAAGAATTTTATAAGTTAAAATTAATATTGATCGCAATTATTTTACTCTATAATAAATATTCATTGGTTCATTAAAAATATTTACAAATTTTATTTATAAAAGTATATGTAAATATCATACATAATTTTTAAAGTTCAATATGTTACTGTTTTTAAAAAAAAAATCAGTTTTTTTTTAAATAGACAAACGTCTGTTTATCAAAAAGTTTAAGTATCTCCAAATTGCACGTGTTTTTACAACTCTTTGTTGTTTCATCACAATAATACACCATGTCATACCGCATTGGTTCTTCGCCATTTTTTTTTTTTTTGCTAAAAACTCGACTCGTATCGTTTCGCAACCACCGTATTCGCCCGATTTGGCTTCGTGCGACTTCTGGCTATTCGGCAAACTCAAAAGACCTATGCGGGGACGCCGTTTTGACACGATCAAGGATATATAAAAACCGAATCGAAGAATGTCTCGAAGGCTATACCGGAAAAATACTATTCTGTCTGCTTCGAGGACTGGAAAAAGCGTTAGTAAAAGTGCGTTTTATCGGACGGGGTTTACTTTATAAACAAATTCACCTTACTTTTTGATTACAGTGTTATATATATATATATATATATATATATATATATATATATATATATATATACACAATTCTAATTTATACATTAATATAATACAAATGTCGATACACGGGGATGAAAATATCTGAAATTCCACAATGTCATCGAAGATGAAGCGATTTCGTTGTTGACAATCAGAATGGAGTATAAAATGCGCTCGGTCATCACAAATTTTGATAGCCATTGATTGACCGACTCTTTAGTTAAAAGTGTTAAATAAGGCGACAACAATTGACGCCTCGGCAATCCTAATTGGTAAACCTGAACCCTCCTATAAACCCCTCCCCCACTCCCCTCCCTCTTCTGTTGAACGTCGACATTGAACCCCCTTTTATTTATTTATTTATTTTTATTAACAGATTTGCGTTAGTCGTGAACGAATCTCTGTCCCGATGATCCTTTGACGATCGTTGACATACAGCCTAGTCATCGTCGTGTGGAAGAGTTAATTTTTATTTATATAAATATTCGTACATACACACATTTTTTTATTTTATTTTATTATATATATATATATATATATATATATTTAACTTTTAAAATGAGATGTCAAAATCGTATGATGCGATGAATCGAACTCGTTTGACGGATACGTTATAAATAAATATGAATGAATTTTAATTTATTTTGCTGGATAAGGATAATTTTAGTCGATTTTTAAATACGATATAAAAATATTATTTATATTCAGTTTGAACAAATTTCATACATAATTACTTTTTTATTAATTATTTTTTATTAATATAGAATATATTGATAATAAAAAAAAATATTATTAATTCATATTTTAACATTGAAACAAAATAAAATATTTATTTAAAATAAATGAACGTCAATTTTCACAATTGAAAATTTTCATTTCAAAATGGACACAAATTTATCAATAAAGATTTATAAAATATCAAAAAGTGACATTAAAAGGTATTTAAAATTAATAATATAATATAAGAATTTAATTTTTAAGTTATGATATTAATTAATAATGTAATAATCGTCGTATATTCGTTAAAGATATCGAGAAACGATGGCAGATATGAAAAGTTTAGACTGTTTTAGAATACGTTCAATAATCGGCATGAAATTGGTTATACATTTTATTCGATACGAATGGCATCCGTTTATAATGGAAAATATGGAAAACTCGGTATTATTATTATTATTATTATTATTATTGTAAAATTAAATAATTATTATTGTAAAAAAATATATATTATAATATTTATCAATTTTATTCGCACAGTTTACACCGCAGAACGATATCGAAGAAACGCTTTTGCTGTTGTTGATATGCGAAAATATCACCAATAAAAATTGTTTAAATTTAGCAAATTCGTCAAATATCGATAATCAAATATGGAAACATAATAATCATATAGTAAAACATTATATAAAAATTTGCGATTTATTCACTATAATAATGGTGCGATGGAATCTCGTTGAATTATTGCACGAGGTGCGTACATGTTATAGTGTGACTGTTGAACGATCGCATTATTCTCGTTTAATTTTTTTTTTATTTAATTAATTTTATTATTCGATATGTATATATATTTTAGATATTTGAACGTGCTTTAAAATTTTCATTCGAAGATGTTCACATTTGGCAACAGCGATTTCTTGCACTTGTTGCATCAGATCAACCGGTTAATGCTGTCAATGTATTATCCGTGGTGAATAAATTAAATCCAAATAATATCGTATTTTATTTATTTGCAGCAAAATCATGTTATGAATCTCTTGACAGGGTATTTTTTTTTTAATATTTTATTATATTTATGTACATATAATTAATATATACACTGTGATAAAAATGTAAGGTGAATTTGTTTATAAAATATAAATTCTTAATTTATTTTTTCAAATCAATCGCATTAATCGCATTTTTTCTGGTATAGTCTTTAAGCCATTCTTCGATTCGGTTTTTATCTGCTCAATCGTGTCAAAACGGTGTCCCCGCATTGGCCTTTTAAGTTTGCCGAATAGCCAGAAATTGCACGGAGCCATATCGGGCAAATACGGTGATTGTAGAACGATACGAGTCGAGTTTTTATAACATAGTGCATTTTCATGACAATTAAACCTTTTGTCAAACAGACGCTTGGCAAATGTTATAGACAGTCCTATCAACCAAGGAAAAAAAATAAAATTTATCTGCATTCCTAATGCTCGGGAGTTTTAAATAACAATTTCACCTTACTTTTTGATCACACTAATAATTAATATTAATTCACGTAGATTTCAGATGGTATTGATTATAGTAAGATGGCTTTGGAAAAAGAAATTAAAAATCCTACTTATATGCTATCGAGATGTTATCTATATGTGGCTATAGGATATTTAATTAGTGCCAGGTACCAGAGTTATGATATTATTCGAGTTATGATGTGATTTACTATTGCTATATAATTTTATTTTAAGAAATGCAACGACGAATTCGGAACGAGAATCTTCAAATAATAAATGTTTAGAAAATTTAAATGATGCTTTAGATAGCGACAATAACGACTATTTAATATTTTATTATTTGGCCTTAATACATGCCACGGAGGGCAATAATTATAAAGCTATCGTTTGTTAATGATATATAATATATATTTATATTATATTATATATATATATATATATATATATATATATATATATATGTATTTTGCAGGATTATATACAACAATGTTTAAAATTGCGCTACGATCATGTAGAGGCAATCCGACTGCTGTCATTAATATTGACGGCAATCGATAAATACAAAGAGGCTTTGTCCGTTGTTAATGAGGCTCTGGAGGAGTTTCCTAATAATTTTGATTTATTTAAAATATTGAGTCTCTTATATTTGCATATCGGCGAAAAAAATGTTAAATATATTTTTTTCATCAGAAAAATAACTAAATATAATATTGTCAAATATATATATTTTTCTAGTTTTATTATTTAATTTTAGAATGCATTTCGAGTTGTGAAAAAGATGTTAATTAATTGGAAATTACTATATGGAAATATTTATATGGATATTATTTCATCATCGAAAAGAATTCCAATCGGTAAATGAAATAAATTAATATTATATATAATATGTCGTTATTAATTTAATAAATTTATTCGCGTTTTAGGTATTAATTATAATTGTAAAAAATCGAAAATTTATACCAGCGATGGTTTAATAATCTATGCGGATATTTGGCTGTTTTTAGCCGAACTATATTTGTTAATAGATTGGATCGACGACGCTTTGAAGTGTATTTTGAAAATTGAAAATATATCCCAATTTCCAGATCGGATTTTATATTTGGTAATTTGATTTATGAATTGTAAAATGATAATTACATCATCATTTTGTGATCGAATAAAATTTAGAAAGGTGTCATACATCAACGAAAGGGAAAACTATTGGAAGCCAGACTCTATTTTGAAAATGCTATCGGAATTAATCCTAATCACGTGGACAGTCTCATACAATTGGGTATAATTTAAATACAATAATAATAATTATTTTTTTGTATATAATAATATACGAGTTAAAAATAAACTTTTATTATTTTTTCCAAGGACTTCTTCATTATCATGCCGGATCATTGAATTTGGCTGAAAATATATTCAGAATCGCCGTTAGATTGGAACCTAAAAATGTTGATATTTTAAATGGTCTCAGTAATATTTTTGGTTTTTTCAATGAAAACGACGTTGCAAATTCTTTTGTATTGGAAAATGAACAATTCAAAATAATTACAAAACCGATTATGCCGTATAAATCAATTCCAATTGTTTTTCAGTAATTTTGTGATGATTATTTATATATATTTTAGTGCATATATATATATATATGATCGATTTAATGTATGTAAAGTTATGGAAAAATAATGTTTATCCAATCGTATAATAATCATTTATTAAAATATGTAAAAAAAATATTAATATATATTTTTAAATTCAATTACGATTTATTTATATCATTGCGATGAAAATGGCGATGTCAACGTAATTTTCGTGATATCATCGAAAAAAAGAGACATTAAAAAATAAATGTAATTTAATCAAACATGAGATTCATTAAGTATTAAAAATGAAATTGATGTAAGTCAAAAAGTTTTAATAATTGTGTTCAATAATTATTACAAATCAATCACGAACGATATAAAGAATAGTGTATATAATGTTTTTACAGAAAATGACAACCATCCAGGATAAAAATATTGTGATGATGAGGTCTGGCATCGGATGATGATGCAGTCTAAATTAAGCATCGTCTGATTTATTTTTACAAGATAAATTATTTTAACGAAAGTCGATTTGAAATCGCAGCTTTCTCAAAGTGCTTCAGTCAATAAGTTATCTTTCAATATATCCAGCATAAAATTTATTGTCTATATACATATTTAGTGTTTCTTCTTAAAGAGCAAGACCTGAAATATGCAATATATTTTTTTTAATTTAGTCAAACTTTTCATAATTACGGGGTACATATTTATATGACAGAAATTCGTGCGCGCTGTATAGATTCGGCAAGAGCTCAGGTGTATCGCGGATCACACATGTATATGTACATATAATATAAATACGACGATACCGTTCTACAATAAACAATATGTACCATAGAAATAATAATAATAATAAAAAAAATAAAATTAAAAACGAACGCATATATATATATATATATATATATATATATATATATATATATATATATATTGACCGCAAGTTCTACGAATATAATCGTATGTGGAACAACATTCAAAAGTCAAATACGAATCTCTGTAACATAAATAATATAAAAATCATTCCAAACGGGCTTCGAACAATTTTTGAGTGATGATCACACACAAACACACACACACACACAAAATATCGGTGCAAACAAAGCGAAGGTTCTTCGAATGAAAAGAGAGCCTTTGTGCGTGCATAAATATCGAAAAAATTACATACAACTTTGGTAAGTTCAACACGAAAAAGTCATAACCTTACAATGGTCTTTCGAGTTCTTTCTTTCTTTTTCTCTTTTTTTTTCTGTCCATATTTTCTTTTGTTGTTTGTTCATTCCGCGTTGTTTAACATTGTTAATTGCATTATGTTGTACCTTACATATAAATGTGGTGTGTGTGTGTGTGTGTGTGTATGTGTATTTATAATTCTTGACGTTGTATCGTGAAATGTTTAGTATGTTTATCATTCAACATTATATTTATTCGTGTATATTTATAATACATACGGTATATCACTGTAAATATGAGACTTATGTCATAAGTGATATAATTTATTTATATCTTGTCTTTGTTGTTGATTATTAAAAATAGTATATATTTAAAATTTATCATGTTATATAATAGAGAAAATCTACAATTAGGAAAATTCTAAGTATATATTATGATAAATATTTTACCATCATATATATATATATATATATATATATATATATATATATATATATCATCGACAATAAACATATTAATGAAATCAAGTTCGATCTTGAATCAGGTTCGTTTTTGTTCGCACTTTTTACAACACGCAGCCATAATCACGAATACAGTGGGTCTACGATTTTTATTACAATTTTTTTTTGTCAACATATATAATATCGATCTTTAAATCATTCATTATTTTTAAACGAACGATAAAACGCACTTTTTCCAGTCCTTGAAACAGTCGGAATAATCTTTTTCCGGTATTGCTTTCAAGATCGTCTTCGATTCGGTTTTTATCTTCTGAATCGTGTCAAAACAACGTTCCCACATTAGTATTTCGAGTTTACCGAATAGCCAGAATTCGCACGGAGTCAAATCAGGCGAATACGACGGTCGCGGAACGATATGAGTCGAATTTTTGTCTAAAAAAGTCTCGAATAACCAATACAGTATTACATAATGCATTATCGTGATAAAATTACCAAGAATTGTTAAAACACATGTAACTCGGAGATGATTAAACATTTTGACAAACAGACGCTTGACAAATATTATAGATAGTCCTATCAACCGAGGAAAATAATTTACAATTTACCTGTTTATCTAATGGCCGGGAATTTTAAATGACAATTTCATCATACTTTTTGATCACAGTTAGCATATAAGGTTTTAATATATGTTTGACAATATTTTCGTAAATATAAACAATTTAAGCGTGGTCCTAATGTATATATATATATATATATATATATATATATATATATATATATATATATATATACACTATAATATGTTCTCGAATTCCGATTATGACATTATACAGACGTCATCTCTTTTGTACATCACCGGGAAGCGACATGACGTTGCGATTATTGATGGCACATTAAAAACATTTTACAGGCATTCGGACATCAGTTTTCATAAATAATAACCCCGGGGGGAAAACGGGGACGTGTTTTATTTATTTATTTATTTATTTTTATATTTATTTTTATTATTTGTTGTTGTTTTTTTCAACGATACGGTCTCGTTCTACTACGCAAATGCGAGTCCCGTATCTCTTTTGGAATTCACCGCTTTTCTTCGTCATTTATTTGTATAGGATCAAAGAGACGAAAATGTTCGTAATTAATAGACGAATTTTTTTTTTCATGTATTCTTTATTGTTTTCATGTAATTAATAACAATTCAATTATACTATTTTATATTACAATTTCATTCTAAATTTTTATATGAATAATATTAACATTAATATTCAATTATTATATCATTCATATTGAAACATCACAAATTGCACCATTTAAACGAAATCCTTAATTAACATATATTTAATATAAGAATGATTTATTTCACATTCTGAATGACAATCAGATTTTTGCGCCCATAACAAACCATTACCTATTTACGATCCCGATTATGACTAGATTTGTGATAATAATTAGTAATTTAATTAATTATACATTAAGATTTATTTATATTTTAATAAATTATATTTTTAAAAAAATATTTTTCAAAAGCTACATCTAATATATATATATATATATATATATATATATATATATATATATATATATATATACATGTAATATATTAGATGCTTGTAAAAGAAATCACCATTATAAAACAGATATACATCTAATTTTTTTTTTCATTTCAATTTCATCTTTCTTTTCCGCTCTCGTATCGAATTTACGAAGCGAGTCTTATTTATCGACACTTGTTCCCAAATGTCGTCGCGCATTAACGGTCATTAAATTATAGAAAATGAACGGCTTTTGCACGAGCATTAATTATTGCCAGACCATATTAATTGTTCGGGCATAAATATCGATTAAAATCAATTAGAAAAACATCACCATATGGTGATGATGCCATTTATAGCGGTTATATATATATATATATATATATATATATATATATATATATATATATATATATATATATATATATATATATATATAAACAAGTAAATCTACTGGTAAAATGCGACGTGCGCAAATTACGTCCGCGTTATAAATATAATGTAATATGAACGTGTTTATTGCACATGCCTGTATATATAAATATATATATATAATAATAATACGTATATAAACATGTGTTATTCGTGATGTATAATATGTCATTATATATTATATATGGTTAATGAATGAAATTAAAAATAATAATAATAATAATATTCGATATGTATATCTAGATTTAATATAATAGTTATTATTTTGTGTTATAAATATATTTATATTTATTGATATTAAAATTTTAGTTTTCATTAATTATATTCTCATATAATTATATTTTATGTGTTTTTCATATAATTTTTATGTTTAAAAAAAATATTTTATTTATTGATTGATTTTAGATTTGAAATTTTAATTATTTCACTCTGATAATTGAGAATATTTTTAATGTTAACATATTTAGACTAGACATAATAATATTAATTATATATTACTATGATCATAAAGTAAGGTGAAATTGTCATTTAAAACTCTCGAGCATTAGGAAGGTAGGCTAATTGTTTTTTATTTCCGAGATTGGTAATATTGTCTATAACATTTGTCAAGCGTCTGTTTGTCAAAAGGTTTAATTATCACCAAGTTACACGCATTTTTACAACTCTTGGTTTTTCCATCATGATAATACATCATGTCATACTGCATTAGTTATTCGCGACTATTTTGACAAAAATTTGACTCATATCGTTCCGCAACCACCGTATTCACCTGATTTGGCTCCGTGCGACTTCTGGCTATTCAGCAAATTCAAAAGACCAATGCGTGAACGTCGTTTTAAAATGTCTATACTGGATGACAAAATATCTATACCGGAAAAAGACTATGTTGAGGACTGGAAAAAGTGTGTTTTATCGGACTGGAATTACTTTGAAGGGGATAAAATTGATTTGAAAGAATAAATATAAACAAATTCACCATACTTTTTGATCACAGTGTTATATAAAAATTTTGATTTTTTTTAAGTTTTTGTCGAATTATGCGTTTTGACAACAAAAATCACGAAAATGTGACCGAGTCATTCAGTTATGAATCATGACAGAGTAATTACCGCACAAAGTGAAAGAAAACTCAACTAATGTTAATGACGATCGATTTTTCCCATGAAGACTAATGACCAGAGGCTTCCAAACTGTGTGTCGCGCACTTTACAATTCGGCACGTTTTACAAAAAAAAACACAAAAGCCACTCGAACAGTGCTAACTGGATATTTTTGTGTAATTAGTGGAAGAAGAAAAAAGAAAAAAAAAAGACGGGAATACATAAATAAACAAACAAATAGAGCTTTTGTGCGCCGAAAATGATGACATCGGCAACAAAAAAGCGCATACCGATTTTTATGCTACTACGTTTTTTTTAATTTATAACATTATATTTTGTATTTGTATTTATATATATATATATATATATATATATATATATATATATATATATATATATATTTAAGGCAATTTTATATAAATTAAAAATATAGTACAAATCTGAAATTATTTAAATTTTTCATAATTTAGTCAATTTTAGATTTTAATTAATCATTATCTAATTGTATAATTGATTAATAGTAAATAAAACCAATAATGCTACAGCCTTATAAGACTTCCGCTTTTAATTGCAAAACGTCCAACTTTTAGTCATTAGTTTTCATGAAAAAAAAATTTTTTTTTTATACAATTAAAATTTAGAAAATTGTCTAAAACACATATATATGTATAAATACAGTGTATGTCACGAATTTCTACACATTTAACCATTGATTAGTACAAAGAAAGAGCAAACTTAGGAGCGTGAGAGATGTTTTCGCATAAAGGCTTTTATTCTCGTCGTTTTTTTTTCCTATTTTTTTTCTATTATTATTATTATTATTTTGCTTAATTTTCTCATATAAGCGGTAATGATACGAAAAATAAAATGGCTCAATTCAAATTTGTACGACGGTTGTTTGAGTAATTTGCTTCGTCCATTAATTTTATTATATATATATATATATATATATATATATATATATATATATATATATATATATATATATATATATATATTATTTGTTTACCGTAGACAATTTTCAATGAGACAGATAAAATAATTGACGTATTTTAAATATTGCGATTTTCATCTCGTATTTGATAAAGTGAAAGAAAGAAAGAAAGAAAGCGACACGGTCGTATTATATTAATTACAACCGTGAATTTTATCTTTTCTTTTAAAACTAACAGCCTCAAAAAATACATAAGATAAAGAAGCAGCTCATTAAAATTACGATTTCAACGAAATCTATGTAAATTACGTGTTATCGTCGATGCGATAATTTCGTATGAAATAAACTTTCGACTTTGTGTAATATGTTTTTAATTCTTATAATTATTTTAAATTAAAATAATTTACGATAAATATTTTTATCATATTATCTATATTATAATTTAATCATAAAAATGTATTTATATATAAAAATTATGCGTACAACTGACGATTCATACGTATAAAAATATATATATATATAAGAGATGTCATTCTATCGATTTCATCTTGAAATTAAACATATTCAAACGATGTAACATTAAATCATAATTAATAAATAGATCAGTGGCGTTACATTTAATATGAAATTGAATAAAATATATGATTTTTTTTTTTGTATTTCAGACATAATCATCCGTTTAAAACATGACCAATATTATTATATATAAATATTATTGGTCGGTCGTATAAAATTGGAATGTCCAATCAGACGACAGCCCACATACCAAGTGAACTGTTACGCAAGTACATCAATTATGTCTCGGTTCCGAGACAATTTATCATATTATGCTTGTGTGTGTGTGTGTATGTGTGTGTGTTTTTTTAAATGTGTACGCGCGGTGCTAGCAACTGGAATTAACCGAGTCGACACGAGACGCCAAAATAAATTATTAAAACTCAACTATTCGAAGCGAAAAAAAAAAATATATATATATATATATACTAAATAATTATATATGTGTGTGTTTAAAAAAGAAGAACAATTTGGAACCGTTTCCAAATGAATCATTCGCTAGCGCGATTCATCATCCATCATAAGGGCTAATAAACTCTCGTTACGACTATGCATTTCAAAATGTATTTTAATTATGACAAAGTGTTAAGAAAACGATGTCTAAGGATAAGTCGTTATTTTATTTGTGTTTGATTTTTCTATATATATATATATATATATATATATATATATATATATATATATATATATATATTTTCGCGCACGTGATTGCTTTCGATAAATCTGATTTATTACTTTATAATAGTTTATATGTGTTATTATGTAATATATAAGAGTTCGTTGTTTATGTTGATCCAGTGATTAAATTCATTAGCCAACATTAAACTCTATTCATAATGCAAGAGTTAAAATTTACATTTTATCGCGTATTATTCTGAAATTTGTTAATTGTTTAATATTTTATAATTTTTCAGACGATTAAGCGTAGATCTTAAGATTCGAATCTTAATAAAATGACTCGTATAATTCGTCGCATATTTGTATATAATAAATAATATGATAAAATTGTGGTTAACTAGGTTAAATTGATTGCAATATTCAGTATGCATATTTGAATTAAATAATCTTCATTCCTTAACTGAAAAAATAATAATAATATATATATATATATATATATATATATATATATATGTATATATATATATGTATATATATATATATATATATATATATATATATATATATATATATATATATATATATATAAGCGACAAAATATTCTAGAAATCGTCGTTCTTGCAGCCGCTGGAAATTCTCACGAAATGGAAATAAAAAGAAAAAAAAACGTCGTAAGTCGAAATTTAATTAAGATATCGCTGACTAAGCTTCAAAGTAAATTTGCCAACAACTTTCATACTGAAAACGCGGTCCAGGAAACAAGCTTGAAGATTGCCTTTTTAAATAAGCTCTATCCGAGTTTTATTCACGATATACAGATAATCGAAAAACCATAATAATAATACGTTTATTACATTGATATTCTTTATTTATGATTTATTATTAAAATAAATAAATAAATATAAGTTATTACAGATTTAGGATAAATTTATTATATTCAGATTTATATATATATATATATATATATATATATATATAAATATATATATATATATATATATATATATATAAATATATATATATATATATATATATATATATATATATATATATAAATATATATATATATATATATATATATATATATATATATATATATTGCCATATTTGAGTATCGCTTAAAAGTTAAAATATTTTAATGTCTTTTGTATGTTAATTTTTATAAAGCTCGTTTATTTTTGACGATTTCATATGCATTAATTAAGAGCGGAGCGGTTCTTTATTAAAAATGTCAACGATGAATACAAAGTTAAACTATTTTTTTTTCAATTCACATATTATATTTAAAATTATGAATAACTGAAAAAAAAAATTAAATTAAAAAAAACTGTTAATCGATTAAAATTTTTGAAAATTTTTATATTTATTTAATTTTTTTTTATAGTTAAAAATAATGATTGTATATATTTTTTGTTTATATGTTTAATTTAAGTATATTTTCTTAAAAAAAAAAACACTTAAAAAATATGTGCAACAAGATGAACGGAAGAATCGTAATGTGTTTGTCGGTCGTATACGAAAATTTAGAAATATTTTTTTTTATCCACCTTTCAAAATTTCGATCAGAGATGATCAAATGTCGGTCTGCGGACCGCATCCTTTTATATGTATATATATATATATATATATATATATATATATATATATATATATATATATATATATATATTATAATTTTATAATATGATATAGTAATTGTGTATTTAAAAATAAAACACTGCGAATAGATTTTGTAACTTTTTTTTCCCCCGTTTTATTTTATTGTATTCGACAAGTTTCGTTGTTTGCGAAGAAAAATTTCTCGATCCCTGATCTCGAGGGATCCCAGCATGATCGTTTACATCGTAAAATTTTATGTTACACCACTGTTTGTTCCCACATGTCGAATTTAGGAAGCCGTTAATGAGAGTATCGAGTTGCTTTTTTGCATAAATCGTATAAAAGTTCTCACTTTTTCTAATCGCGGCAAACTTTAAATATATTATACAAAAAATCAAAAATATATGTATATATATATATATATATATATATATATATATATATATATATATATATATATGGTATATATACTATTTACATATGTACATATACCGTTTATTAAAATTTATCTAAATTTAGTTATTTATTTTAATTCAATATAGTACCGAAAGACCAACATCCGGTATGTTTATACTCGTATATATAGCGTGATAAGTACGTGCGCGTTCGTCGTTACGATATTACGACACATCGAAAATATGACAATGTACGCACACTTGTATCCTTTGAGCTTTTGACTCGTCGTTTCCGGTCATCGTCGATTTAACGAGATGACCGACGGTGAGCTATGAACACGGCTCGGCGGCTCATTAACGATGATCAAAAGTGTGCGAAAACACTTTGACGTCGTGTCCCCGGTTCGAAGTCCTGTCTTCATTTGCGATCCTGTGTCCGATGACACTTTTACGAGCGCGTCTTATTTTACTTATCATTTTTGTATACGCCGCTTAATGGAATCTGAGAATTCGCAACGGACGAAACTTTTAAACTATCCTGTATACTGCTTTGTATGTTGTGAATTAAATCTATTTAATGTTGTCACCTTTCATGTTTGAAGTCTTTGATTTTTCATTATATATATATATATATATATATATATATATATATATATATATATATATATATATATATATATATACATATTATTATTGAATTAATTAGAAATTCTGATGTCGATGTATATTATGATTTATATAGTATTTTTCATTCTTTAGATGATATATATGATTATTATTATGACTAGTTATTTTATTAAATTTTGATTTAAATTGACACGTTTATATTAAAGCAAATATATGATATTTTTATTAAAAATAAATAAATTTTATATATGAAAAAAAAATAATTAGAACAATATATAATTAGACTAACAAAAGAGTCTTAAAAAATCTAAAATTATTTGTTATAATATGTTTTAATTTAACCTTTTTGCACTCGTATGGCTCACCACAGTCATGGAATTGGTATAACTCGAATGGCACGCCTGGCTCACCATTCATATTGTGCTTGTTGATGAAGTCTTTATAAAATAAATAGTATATTATTAATTGAAAATATATGATTAAATTTAAAAATAGTAATTATAAAAAATTATATAGCTTTTTTATATCGAATATTACTATGATAATTTATGAATATAATCATCCAAAAAAAAAATAATAACGATGAAAACCGTTATAAATATAGAATTTCAATCGTCCAAATTGATATTCGAACAATAATATTTTTCTGTAGTGACAAAACGACATTTCCTGCAATATATATATATATATATATATATATATATATATATATATATATATATATATATATAATAAAAATAAATTAAAAAACGTAAAACGGTATGTTATAAAATAATAGCGGTCCCAATATGGACAACGCCTTAAATCGAAACCGAAACAATAGAAGGAAGAAGTCGGCGAAACAGATGGCCGACAGAATCGCACTCGTAAAATACTAATTGTCCATTAAAATGCGCGCCATTTTTTTCTACTATTTTTTTCTTCTTCTTCTTCTTCTTCTACGTGTCCCCCTTCCCCCTCACCCTCCGCCGTCGTTCGCCATATTTGTCGTCTTCTTCTTCTTTTTCGTTCGTTGTTGTTATTTCGACGCTTTTTTGCGACGTGTCGCATATATATATATATATATATATATATATATATATATATATATATATATATATATATATATATATTAAATTTCGACACTAATCGAAATATAATAATGATGTTATATATAGTGTTATTATATTGCGGATTATTCGTCATGCAAAGACAGGAAGAGCCGCATGCGGTCTTCGGGAAATAATAAAATAAAAATACAGACGATTGAGTGTCTTTTTGAAAATTGAATTTCGCTGAAAATTCGACAGATGTTTGATAACGACGTGATATAAATGATATATTAGATATATCGTTGTGTCACTTTTCGATAAAATAAAAGTAAAAAAAAAATCTAATTTTATAATAAATAATATAATAAAATTTTATTTATTTATTATTGTAAATATTTAGAATTGAATATCGAAATATTTATATACCATATAATTTTTAATAGTCTTATTGAATAATATTTTTTTTATGAAATTGTTTTTTGATTCATTAAATCTTTACAAATTTCTAAAATAAAGAAGATTCGTAATCTATTATACGTGTATATAAAATATGAAATTTCTGAAAATTTATATAAATGTATATTTTTGATTTTCTTACTAAGTAGTTATTTTTTTTGTTTTATATTCGTAGTCCATTATTTTCACATTTATTCGACAAAGACAAATATTTTATTATCGTCCACTTTAATGTATTAATAAAATATAATAATTCACAGTACCATTTCTAGAATCTTATTCATATATATCGATCGAATTTTAAACACATTTACCTATATTGAATCGTATGGAATTTTAAACATATTTACCAATATTGAATTGTATGGAATTTTAAACACATTTACCAATATTGATATAAAAATAAAAGGAAATGCACGTTCATAAATGTGCACAGTACGAGTTAAAACAGGATGTTTGGTCAACAAACTTTTTGTTCGAACGAAAATAACACCAATAGAAATTCGTTGATATCGCGGTTCGATTTCGAATTTATAAGGTCTTTTTGGCATCCAAAGAGAGAGAGAGAGATAGAGAGAGAGAGAGATAAGGGAGGGGGTGGTTTATTGAGGGATGAGGGGCGTAATAAATTTTGTGGACGATTTCCGAGACGTATTTTAAAATTCGCCACTCCGAAGTCTCCAGGATTCGAGGAGTTGCACTCGTAGGAAGAAGCGGAGAAAGTTGGAGCAGTTTGAAGAATTTCATCAAAGTTAAACAGCGTATGATAAAATTAACCGTCTTGCAGTTGGAGTTTACTTTGCTTTTGGGATATTTTTTTTTTTTTTTTTGAAAATTTTAACTTTATCTTACCGTTTTCTTTTCTTATTCTATTATATAAATCTGTTCTTTCAATTAAAAACTTGAAATATATATATAAACATATGTTTTGGTCAATATTTATATAATTAATATATTTTTAATTATATAAAATGCCATTTCCAGGACGTCGTTTTGACACGATTGACGATATAAAAACCGAATCTAAGCATGTCTTGAAATGCTATATCGGAAAAAGATTATTCCGAATATTTCGAGATCTGAAAAAAGTGTTGGCAAAAGTGCGTTTCATTGGACGGAGATCGCTTTGAAGGAGATAAAATCGATTTGTAAGAATAAATAAACAATTTCACATTACTTTTTGATCACAGTGTTATATGATTATTTTGTTATAAATTTACAATGTATTTTCTAAATAAAATTGCATTCCTTTTAACGGATATGCATTCAAACAAATGTAAATATTAACGATAACATTAAATAATATTTGATGTCATTGATCCTTTGGTTATAATATTTGAAATAAATTTTCCAAAAGATCGTTTGTTTATTATATAATTAATATATTTTTAATTATACAACTTTTAAAACAAAAATAAAATACTATATATATATATATATATATATATGTGTGTGTGTGTGTGTGTATTAAGTTTACTTGAATTAGTGGAAAAAAATGTAGGAGAGAGTTGAATTATATATTGAACATTGTAGTAAAAAAAATACTTTATATAATTGTATTTTTAGAAATTGTATTCAAATAATCAAAAATATTATATATATCAAAAAAAATTTTTTTTATTAAAATAAATCTAATAATGACAAACATACTCAAAATTATAAATGAGTAATTGATCTAAAAAAAATATGAATTGTATATCAAAATTGTTATTAATATATATATATATATATATATATATATATATATATATATATATATATAATTACATTTTCAATAAAAAAAATTGTTAAAAGATGAAAATATGAACTGAAAATTGACGTATAGTATAAATAAAAAATTACAAATAATCAAATATGATAAAATTATGATGAATTAAAAAAAAAATATATTCGATCTAATTATAATAATTTAAGTACTATTATATAAAATATTGCTTTTTTAAAAAAAATAATTTAAAATGATTTATTAATATATTTTATATGTAAATCTTGTTCGAAAACGATTTCTATGAGGAAGTCGGGAATGGGTGGGGAAGGGGGGTTTCTGGAGAAAAAAAAATAACTTTAATTTGGAAAAGCATTAGCCGATTAGTTCGAAATATTCAAGCGCACTAGTGAAAGAAAGATATAAAGCTATTTGGAAAACCACGATTTCTACCCATATACGCACATTCATTATTCTGAACGTTGACATCGACTGACAAATGAATGTTTTCACCGAAGAAGATGCGAAAGAAAAAAAAATATGGCTGAGGGAAAGAAAAAAGACAAAGTAGAAAATAAAAAAAAGAAAGAAAGAATTATATGTATATGTATATATATATATATAAAATGGGCAACAAAACGAGAAGAGATTCCTGTGACGAGAAGAATAAAATAAAACGGACGAGGGAGGCGTATTTTACGCAGACGAACGCTTTCATTCTTACTAAAATATATATATATATATATATATATATATATATATATATATATATATATATATATATATATATATATTTATATATAAACGGTGTGATTATTCGATAATGTGACTGATTTTCTTTATACTATCGTATCGAACGATATTTACAATTAAAAAAATAATAATATCATAAATTTAATATTTTTGTAATCAAAAATTATATTGATTTTGAATTAATATTAATTCGATTTAAAAAAAAATATTTAATTATAAATAAAAAATATTTTTTATTTAAAAAAAAAGATCAATGTTTATTAATTTTGTTTTGAGAATTGATTTTTTTAAACTATATATTATATTATTAATGTCTAGAATATAATGAAAAAATACATAAATAGAAATTTGTCGATAAATTAAATTATTTAAATAATTTTTATAATAAGAATTATATTCATAATTTGATACATTTTGAGTGAACAAAATCAACGTACGATATTTTATTTTTAAACGCTATAATTTCAGTATTAAAAAAAATAACAGAAAAAATTAAAAATATAGTTGAAAATTAAAAAAAAATAATAATTAGAAACACTAAAATAAATTTTATTAAAATTAAAACGCAACATCAGTCTCGCAATTAAATAATCGCATCTATTTATACATATTGAGAAACATCGAAATACCGTACGAAAAATTTCAAAAAAAAATCATTAAAAATATGTTTTCGAGAAAAAAAAATAACCACTTATTACGTTTTCAAAAAAAAAAAGCGATTCAATAAAAATCGTGTACATTATTCAAGTGCGGCGTCGCTTAAAATAATCAAAAGAAAGACCGCCTTTAATTTTGTACCCTTAAATGGGGTAAAAATTTCACAGTACAATAATTACAATTAAATACGAATGTGATATATAAATAATTAAAAAAAAATACACGATTTATAGCCGTTTTGTGTGCAAAGATTTTCTTTTAAATTATTTAAAACATATTTATTTATTTAAATTTATCATTATATGGTTTGGTTTATTATATATTCGTATTTTAAATATGTTTAAATACGAATCTTTCAAAATGTATTCGTTTTTTATATTTTATAGCTATAGGAAGAAGGTAGGTAAATTGTAATATTTTTTTCTAGGTTGGTAGGACTGTGTATAACATTTATCAAGCGTCTGTTTGTCAAAAGGTTTAATTATCTCTTGTTTCCGCAACCATCGTATTCGCCTGATTTGACTCCGTGCGACTTTTGACTAATCAGCAAACTTAAAATGCCATTTCCAGGACGTCGTTTTGACACGATTGACGATATAAAAACCGAATCTAAGCATGTCTTGAAATGCTATATCGGAAAAAGATTATTCCGAATATTTCAAGATCTGAAAAAAGTGTTGGCAAAAGTGCGTTTCATTGGACGGAGATCGCTTTGAAGGAGATAAAATCGATTTGAAAGAATAAATAAACAATTTCACATTACTTTTTGATCACAGTGTTATATGATTATTTTGTTATAAATTTACAATGTATTTTCTAAATAAAATTGCATTCCTTTTAACGGATATGCATTCAAACAAATGTAAATATTAACGATGACATATAATAATATTTGATGTCATTGATCCTTTGGTTATAATATTTGAAATAAATTTTCCAAAAGATTGTTTGTTTATTAATTCTGCATCAATATCAAAGTGAAGCGAAATCACATCTGTTGACCGTTTATTCGTTATTTGCATTTATATATTGCATTAGCGTTAAAACTAAATAACAAAATGTTTATTCGTTATTTTGTTACAAAATATCACTTTTGAAATATTTATATATCCTTATGTTTAGTTGTTTTTTTTTCAATATAATAAACTGATTATATTGAATTATATAATATAATATTTACAATTGTATTATAATGAGATACAATACGTCAAAAATGTGAGACACTTTCGACATTTTTTCCGAGTAAAAGTAAAGATTTTGATGAGACGTCTTATCTAAATTAATTCAGTTCGCGGAACAAAAAATACAACAACAAAATATATATATATTATAACAATAAACAAAATAATCATAAATGTATTTTTATATATTCGTTTATTATATAAATTTGTGCCCCCATTGTTGACAGAGGGTCATCTGGTTTCATTCAATTGCCTTCGAATTTACAATGGCAGATCGCTTCACTATTAAGATAACCCTTATCTGCCACGAGAATCATTTTATTTTTCTCTTCCCATGCGTACAAATATATATATATATATATATATATATATATATATATATATATATGTATATTTTTTATTTCATATTTTTATATCATACATGTGTGTATGTAATTTTTTTTTCGACATTCGTAACGTACATCAGTGCTATACAACCGTTGTGTCGTAAAAATGTTTCTAATATATCCGACATAAAATATACTCATATAATGTCTAAAATATATAAATATAATACTAAATATATTTTTTTAATAAATCAACTTAAAATCATAAATATTTTTAATTAATTTTAGAATTAAAAAAAAAGGTTGCGAATTAATGTCGCTGTTGTATTTTTTCGACATCGCATTTACGCTCTTTAATTTAATTCAATTTTTGTATTATTATACTTTTTATCGTAAAAAAAAATAATATAATTGTCTTATATCTTATTAACGTACTTCGAATAATACGAAATACGTAATTAACGTGGCGATTTTATCCAAAGATTATCATAGTGTTGCAAAAAAAAAAAATTAAGTTGAAAATCTCATTTGTAATATTGAATAATTTTATATTTATTATATAAAGTATTTGAGAATTTTGTGTGTATGTGTGTGTGTGTGTGTGTGTGGAATAAAAATATTATATAGATATATTAATAAATCTTAATGTGGTTAAAACGAATGTCCTTTTCGTAGAAAACTGTCATAGAAAATTCTAAACTTCAACGTCTCAGCTTGTTAGTGAGGAATTTGTCTAATTGTCTTTCGCTACTAATTATTATACGGTCCAAAGAAAAAAAAAACGAATAAAAATAAATAAACGAAAAAATCGCTCGTAAAATAGATGAAAAATAAAAAATAAAAAATACAACGAATAAATCTGAATGTAACAGAGACGGTATTTTAATATGAAATTTTATACTGAAATTCTCGACAATTTTCATCGTCGATTTCTATCAATTAAATTAAAATTGTCGTAAAATGACACTATTTTAAATATATATTATAAATAGAATATTCACAAGCAAATAGTTTACAGTATATATGTATATATATATATATATCTAGGGGTACAAGCAAGAATCGAACTCGCAACTTTATATTTTAACAAACAGGCATTTTAACCAAATTAAAGCGATATAATTAATTGTCACTAATCGAACAATTATTTTGTAAATCTGTTAATTGATTCTTGCATTGTCATTTAGAATGAGAAATTATAAAAAAAAATACAGCTCAATCGAACATCGGGAACTTGTCGAAAAATCGATTATAAAATTCCATACAGACAAACAGACGAGTGAAACTTATATAAAAGTGTGTAAAAAAATATATATATATAAAGTGATCAGATTATGACGTTTCAGTCCTTTTCAATCAAAAAGTGCTGTTTGCTAATGCTAATTTATGTTAATTGCTTTGTAACGAATTTTCAAACTCTTTCTTTATAATATTATATAATGAAGTTGTGTAAAATTACATTCTTTTAAATAGAGAGATGATATTTTTTTAAACCTTATCGTACATTATATATATATATATATATATATATATATATATATATATATATATATATTATGCTTTAAACATTTTATTTATGTGTCATATATTTTAATTCAATATTAAAAATATCACAATATTTAAATAAATGTAATAATAATTTATGTTAAAACGATTTGATATATTCAAATATAACGAACGTATGCAATAATCGTACGCATTATTAAATTTTTAAGACGCCCATCCCTTATTTCTATCTAACATCATTTCATCCCTTTCGCTTATTATATGCTTGTGTATATTTTTTAACCCTTAAACCGTAGCATTAAGGCTTTGAGTCGAATTCCAAGTCTCTAATATGCCATCTAGAACCGTTGAGCTTTATTGTATTGGCCTTATTACTTTTTTTCACTCTCACCCTTCCTCCCCCTCGGGACAGGAAGGGGGGGGGGTGGGCGAGAGACGAAATGAAATTGCGTAATTTTTAAATTCTAAGCCGACGTTTTATAATAATGGCCTTCTATCTTATTACGATATTATTACTCGTTCCCTGTGTTCGCTGCGTATATTTTCTATTTCGTATTATTTTATTTTATTTTCCATTTTTATCCCTCTATCATCCCCAGACTGATAGAAGACGCTGCATTATAATTATGATTATTATTATCGTCATTTTTATAGTAATAAAGTCGTGATTGTCTTCTAGAATTTTAATATTGCCGCTATTAAAATACGTCAAACATTATTCGACAATAGAAGATTATAATGATAAAAAAAAATTAATATAAAATAAATTATTATCAATGCAACACTTCTTAAAAAAATTTATATTATTCATTAATTATCAATTTTAATATTATATTAAAATATTTCATATATAAATTGAATGAATATTTAAAAAAAATCAATACTATATAGTCGTAGTTTAATAAACACTAGTTAATCATAATTACTTAGATATTAGTTAAACTTGAAAGGGTTCATTCGTAATAAAACAACTGACGTTTCTCAAATGTTTCACTATTTTTTTAATAACGCAAAAATTGATAATATTTTTGATAAAATAAAATATATAAATATTCAATATATTTAATATATTTAAAATAATTTAAATTAATAAATTTATATATGTATAGAAAATTATTTTATACATTTATAAATTTAGATTAATTGAATTTTATTATTAATAAATATTTTGCGCAATCGTTCACTTATAGATATTAAAATTAATCGATACATTTGAGAAGCTGCGGTCGTATCGAGCGGCCAACCCTTGTTTTGTAATATTAGTGAGAGGTGTCGACGTCTTGCATTAATGGCTATATTCTAGAAACGAGCTTTTACACCCCCCTCCCCCCATATCTGACGTTTACTAATTATCGTTGAGACTATAAAGTTTTCCTTTTATATTAACATAGAAGAGACACGTCAAAAAACACTCGAATTACTAAATAAATATAAATAATATTCATCCGTTGAATTGCTACAGAAGGTGGAGCAAGGGGGGGGGGGGTAACGCTATTTTATAGAAAATAGACCAATTAAATTATTAATAACGAATTTTATTTTATTTTATATACTTCAAATTCTAAATATAAAGTGTTGTTATTAATTTAATCTATCAGTCTATTATACGAAAAAAAATCATTGTGTGCCATTATTTAGAATCAAAAAAATATATATTTAGTTTTCATAATGATATAATAAAAAATATACACATAAATAAATTGTTTTTATATTATTTTAATATATTTAGATTTTTTTAAATTAAATTAATATTATTCAATTAGAATTAAATCAATGAAATAACTTTAATAATTTCAATTAAAATAATATCAGAAAAAAAGAATTCACATTACATAAAATTAATTATGATTTTTAAATGTGAATATATTAATAAAGATTATTTTAAAATAAAAAAAAATATAATATAAAGGCGTAAAATGAAAATAAAATTAAGCATATATAAATACATGTGTAATTTGATAGATTGAGAAGTAATTTTTTAATTTTCATAATATTTCCATTTTATATATTTATAATATGATATATATATATATATATATATATATATATATATATATATATGTATATATATTAAAAAAACGAATGATATTTATTTCATTGATAAACTGTTAATTACAAAAGGTATATACAAATGTAAACGATATAATCGTTAACAATTTAACAATATAGTTTATAATCGATTTTAATCTAAATTCAAACGATTTATTATTTTATATAATTGAAACGAATAAAATCGCATTTCGATCTCGTTTTATAATATTATAAAAACAGGCAATATTTACATTTTATTATACAGATTCGCAATCAACAACAACATTACACAATAATATATAAATATATTGCGTATTGATTAGAGCAACGGTGAATCGTTTAATAAATTCATAATTATTTATTTTTTGCTTTCATCATTTAAAACGAGCACTTGTGTGTTAATTAATACAATATTACAGTTAATTACAAAAGTACATAGCATTTGTTACGTGTTGTTTAATCCCAAACAAAGTCAGCAAAGTTTAAGCGCATATGTGAATACTTCATTATTTCCACTTACGCACACACATATATATAATATATATTTAAATATATACATAAATGTTTATTATATATATATATAAATTTATATACACGTATGTGTGTGTGTGTAATCAATTAGGTAGCATGATTTAGGGGAACAATATTATCAGACTTTATATTGTAGAGTGTGTTTTGTTAACAAAGTTTCCATTTTGGAAACATACCGAGTCTGCTTACAAGCAGTGGCGACATATGGAAGCAAACACAAAACACTTAAGATGCTAATTTGCGATTCTGTACAGGGAAAGCCTCTGAACAGTGGTTTTAAACGTCGGGGTCGCTTTTGTATATATTATGAACGCTTTTTGTCACGGCGCGCGGACGCCTTCGTTTTCCATTTACATTCAAAAAAATATATATATATTTAATATATTAATTACACACAAAAAAAATTACATAATTTACAACATCTGATATTTATATAAATAATTATTAATTAAAAATAAAATTTTTCAATATAAATTTAAATCATAATTTTTATTTAATAGCAATATTTTTTTTCTTATAATATGAGAATTATGTAGTCGATATTTAAAATGTAAAATAAAATTAAAAAATATATACATTTATATTACTTTATATATAAATAAAAATAGTCATTATCTTACATCGATATATCGTTAAATTAAATTTAATTGAATAATATATAATAAATTAACGAGTCAAATATATTTTTATTACATAAATTAATTAGAGAAAAATTCCATTAATATCGCAATCGATCAAAGGGTGTATAAATTATCGAAAAAATTCAACCAATGCCGTACCGAAAGGGAAATGTATAAATGCAAAATTTTATTTTTTATTATATATTAAAAATTGCACTTGTATCCTTAGCGATATCGTCGAATCGATTACAAACGCTCATTAATTGATTTATAATGGCGCATTTATATGAAAGATCAAAATTGTATA